>JAQQST010001799.1:0-11661 GCA_028646485.1 Cryptoprocta ferox
GCTGGGTTTGGGGTACTCTTGCTGCTCCCCTTCTAGTTCCTTTAGGTGCTCTGTTAGATTTTCAATTTGCGCTTTTTCTAGTTTGTTGAAATAGACCTGGATTGCAATATAGTTTTCTCTTAGGACTGCCTTTGCTGCATCCCAGAGAGTTTGGATTGTTGTGTTTTCGTTTTCATTTTTTTCCATATATTTTTAAATTTCTTCTCTAATTGCCTGATTGGCCCAATCATTCTTTAGTGTGGTGGTTTTTAACCTCCACATTTTTGGAGGCTTTCCAGACTTTTTCCTGGGATTGATTTCAAGTTTTATAGCATTCTGATCTGAAAGTGTGCATGGTATAATCTCAATTAGTTTGTATTTATGGAGGTCTGCTTTATGCCCCAGTATGTGATCTATTTTGGAGAAAGTGCCATGAGCACTTGAGAAGAAGGTGAATTTCCTAGCTTCAGGATGCAGAGTTCGAAATATATCTATCAATTCCATCTGTTTCAATGTGTTGTTCAGATCCATTGTTTCTTTAGTGATTTTCTATCTGGTTGATCTATCCACTGCTGTAAGTGGAGTGTTAAAGTCCCCTGTAATCAACACATTCTTATCAATAAGATTATTTCTGTTTATGAATAGTTGTTTCATATATTTGGGTGCTCCCAAATTTGGCGCATAGATGTTTATAACTGTTAGCTCTTCCTGATGGAGAGTCCCTGTAATTATTATATAATGCCCTTCTTCATCTCTTGTTACTGACTTTAAAGTCCAGTTTGTCTGATATAAGTATGGCTACTCCAGCTTTCTTTTGAATTCCAATAGCATAATAGACATTTCTCCATCTCCTCGCTTTCAATCTGAAAGTATCCTCAGGTGTAAAATGAGTCCCTTTTAGACATCACATAGATGGATTTTGTTTTTGAATCCATTCTGATACCCTATGTCTTTTGATTGGAGCATTTGGTTCATTTACATTCAGTGTTATTATTGAAAAATATGGGCTTAGAGTCATTGTTTTCTCTGTTGGATTTATGCTTATAGTTGTGTCTGGTACCTTGTGTTCCTTGAAACATTTCCCTCATGGAATCCCCCTAAGGATTTCTTGTAGGGCTGGTTTAGTGGTGATGAAATCCTTCCATGTTTGTTTGTTTGGGAAAATCTTCATCTCTCCTTCTATTCTGAATGACAGGCTTGCTGGATAGAGGATTCTTGGCTGCATGTTTTCTCTGTTCATCACATTGAAGATTTCCTGCCATTACTTTCTGGCCTGCCAAGTTTCAGTAGATAGGTCTGTAACTACTCTGATGTGTCTCCCTTTGTATGCTAGGGCCCTTTTATCCCTAGCTACTTTCAGAATTCTCTTTATCCTTATATTTTGCCAGTTTCACTATGATATGTCGTGCCAAAGATGATTAAAGTTATGTCTGACGGGATTTTTTGTGCCTCTTGGGTTTCAATGTCTGTTTCCTTCCCCAGAATGGGGAAGTTCCTGGCTATAGTTTGTTAGAGGACCCTTCAGTTCCTTTCTCTATCTCTTCTACTTGTGGAATTCCTATAATACGGATATTATTGCATTTGATTGCATCACTCAGTTCTCGAATTCTCCTTTCATGCTCCTGGATCAATTTCTCCCTCTTTTTCTCAACTTCTCCTGTTTCTATAATTTTGTCTTCTAATTCACCTGTTTTCCTTTCTGCCTCTTCAATCCGTGCAGTGGCCGCCTCCATTTTATTATGCACCTCACTCATAGGATTTTTTGATTCATCATGACTATCTTTAAGATCCATAATCTTTGTAGCAATAGCATCTCTGGTGTCTTCCATGCCTTTTTCATGCCCAGAGATTAATTTTATGAGTATTGTTTTAAATTCTTGTTCAGTTATGTTGCGTCTGTTTTGACCAGTTCCTTAGGTGTGACTTCTTCCTGGAATTTCTTTAGAGGAAATTTCTTCCGTTTCATCATTTTGACTAACTTTCTGTCTCTTGTCAATTTTAAAAGCTTGTTATACGCTCTGCACCTCTGAGTACTGACATATTAATGGAGACTCATAGACTGTCCAGGGTCTTTCCCTCAGAAAGTGTTCTTTTAATGGTGTCTCTTGGTCTCTGTTTTTGTGACTTTGGTTATTTTCTTTCCGTACTCAAAGTGATATTTGGGACTCTCCACCATGTGTACTTTGGTTTGTTTCTTGAGGTACCCCTGGAAAGGAAAACAGACAGACAAACAGGGAACAAAAGCACGGAAACGCACAAATGAATCAAACAAGCTAACTGAAAAGAAAGAGAGAGAAAAAAGAAAAAAATCCCCACCAAACAAAAACAACAAAGGACAGTCTAAAAGCATAATACCAGAAATTCCAGCTACAAAGAAAGATCAGGGTGGAGGCAGTGCTGATGGAAGAGCATACACAAAGAGAGAAATGACAGGTGTGGGGAGAAGGAGAAATCGAACATTGACCAGGAAGAGAGACCAAAAAGCTTAATTCAGATAGAGAAAAAAGAGAATACGGGAGGAGGTGAGGGGGAAAAAAAACGAAGATAATGTTACCTTGAGAAACTATATAGTCTATTTCAGAGAGAGAGAAAGGAAGGTAATGAAGAAGGTGTAGAACATGCATCAAGAGAATGGATTAAATATGCCTGTTTAAGCAAACGTATAACCAGAATACCCAGTCCAGAGGAGGGGAGAGATAAGAGAATGAGATAAGGGAGAATATATCTGAATAGCAAGAATTGATCTAGAGTTAATCACAGCAATGCATCAGTGCTGGTCTTGGGGGAGGGGCTGTTTCTGCAGCATCTATCTGGGCTCTGGTAAAAAAGCAGCTACCCAGTGCAGATGGGTGTGGTTTGTTGTAGGCTGGTCTCGCCTCTACTGTGGGTCCTGCGGGCTGCTCCCTGAGGCCCTGTCTTGGTGGTTGTGGGGAGAAAAATGGCGACCCCCCAGTCCCTTCTCGAATCAGGTGTTCCAAAACAGTCCTTTGGGTCCGATCTCACTGTGCCGCAGGCGCAGCCAAGGTGACCCCTGTTCTATGTCCCACACTCAGCCGTGTTTCAAGCTCTTACTCCCTGTGCATTAATGATACCGCCTAAAATGTAACCCCGCAAGCCTGGGCACCTCCCAGCAGGGATTCCAGCAGGGGATCAAACAGGGGACCGGTTTCTCCTGATGCCTACTGTGTCCCTTGTGTACCGTCTATCCGAGAGGGAATTTCTCAGACCAGGGCACCCAACTCAAAGAAAGCTCTGCAGTTAGAGATGGGATCTCTCTCCAAAAGCCCTATTAGGCTGTCTTCTTAGTGGACTCCGTCTCTTTTCCTCCCAGATTCTTGTGGTTCAGAGTCCATTGGCTTCATCCCTTCTTTGTTTGAGAGATGCAGGCAGGAAGTACGGAACTCCCTACTTCTCCACCATCTTGCCACTTCCCTAAGACACTGATTTTTAAAAACATATTGTTGGATTTGGTTTGCTAGTATGCTACTGAAGAATTATGCATCCAGATTCAACAGGAATGTTGGCCTCTAGTACTTTTTTAGTGGAGTCCTTAACTGATTTTGCTATTAAGGTAATGCAGTTGACAAGGCACAACATTCATTCATGATAAAAACTTTGAACAAACTGGGTTTAGAAAATATATCCCTCAACATCATAAAGGCCATATAAAAAAAACCACAACTAGTACCATCCTCAATGATGAAAAAGTAAGAGATTTTTTTCTAAAGTCAGGTATAAGGCAGGGATGTCCACTCTCACCACTGTTATTTAACATAGTACGTGAAGGCTTAGCTACAACAATTAGAAAACAAAATGAAATAAAATGCAACCAAATTGGTAAGGAAGAAGTAAAACTTTCACTATTTGTAAATGACATGATACTCTATATAGAAAACCCAAAAGACTGCATCAAAAACTGCTGGACCTGATATACAAGTTCAGTAATTGCAGAATATGAAATCAACATTGAGAAATCTGTTGCATTTCTATACAGCAATAAGGAAGCAGCAGAAATAGAAATTAAGAAAACAATCTCAATTACAGTTGCATCCAAAATAAGAAGGTACCTAGGAATAAACCCAACCAAAGAGATAAAAGACCTGTACTCAGAAAACTATAAAACACAGATGAAAGAAATTGAAGAGGACACAAAGATATGGAAAGATATTCTATGTTGATGAATTGGAAGAACAAATATTTTTAAAATGTCTATACTACCGAAAGCAATCTACACATTTAATGCAATCCGTATCAAAAAACTACCAGCATTTTTTCACAGAGCTAAAACAAATAATCCTAACATTTGTATGGAATCACAAAAGACCACAGATAGTTAAAGAAAACTTGAAAAGGAAAAGCAAAGCTGGAGGCTACAGAATTCTGGTCTTCAAGTTATGTTACAAAGCTGCAGTAATTAAAACAGTATGGTACTGTCACAAAAATAAGCACATACATCAATGGAACAAAATAGACAACCCAGAAATGAACTCACAACTATGTGGACAATTAATCTTCAACAAAGCAGGAAAGGATATCCAATGGGGGAAAATAGTCTCTTCAACAAAGGTGTTGGGAAAACTGGACAGCAAAATACAAAAGAATGAAACTGGAACACTTTCTTATACCAAACACAAAAATAAATACAAAATGGATTAAAGACCTAAATGTCAGACCTGAAACCATAAGAAGCCTAGAGGAGAACACAGGCTGTAACCTGTTTGACATTGGCCATAGCAACTTCATTCTAGATATGTGTTCTGAGGCAAGAGAAACCAAAGCATTAACTATTGGGACTACAACAAAATAAAAAGCTTCTGCACAGTGAAGGAGACAATCAGCAAGACAAAAAGGCAACCTATGGAATGGGAAACAATAGTTGTAAATAACATATGACAAAGAGTTAGTATCCAAAATCTATAAAAAACTTACAAAACTCAACTCCCCCAAAATGAATAATCCAATTAGAAAATGGGCAAAAGACATGAATACATATTTTCCAAGGATGTCCAGATGGCCAATAGACACATGGAAAGATGCTCAACATCACTCATCATCAGGGAAATGCAAATCAAAACTAAAATGAGATATCACCTCACACCTGTCAGAATGGCAAAAATCAAGAACACAACAAATAACAGGTGTTGGCCAGGATGTAGCATAAGGGGAAACCTCTTGTCCTGTTGGTGGGAATGCAAACTGGTAGAGCCACTCTAGAAAACAGAATGGAATTTCCTCAAAAGGTTAAAAATAGAACTACTCTACAATCCAATTGCACTACTAGGTGTTTACCCAAAAAATACACAAGTACTAATTCAAAGGCATACATGCACCCTGATATATAGCAGCATTATCAACAATAGCCAAATTATTGAAACAGTCAAAGTGCCCACTGGCTGGAGAATGGTTAACAAAGATGTGGAATTCACTCTGGAAAACAGTATGGAGGATCCTCAAAAAGTTAAAAATAGAAGTACCCTATAATCCAGCAATTACACTACTAGGCATTTACCTAAACGATACAAAAATACTGCTTCAAAGGGACACATGCATTCCACTGTTTATAGCAGCATTAAACAATAGCCAAGCTGTGGAAAGAGCCCAAATATCCATCAAGTGAGTGGATAAAGATGTGGTACACACACACACACACACACACACACACACACACACAGGAATATTACTCAACCATCAAAAAGAATGAAATCTTGCCATTTGTAATAATGTCGATGGAGCTAGAGTGTATTATGCTAAGCAAAATAAGTCAGTCAGAAGAAGACAAATACTCTATTATTTCACTCATATATGGAAATTAAGAAACAAAACAAACAAGCATAAGTAAAAAAAAACAGGGAGGGAGAGGCAAAACAAGAAACAGACTCTGTAGTAGAGGTTACACAACAGGTGATAAGAATTAAGGAGTGCACTCGCTGTGATAATCACTGCGTAATGTATGGAAGTGTTGAATCACTATATGGTACATCTGAAACTAATATTACACTCTATGCTAACTAAGTGAAATTTAAATAAAAACTTTAAAAAAAGAGTAAAGATGCTGGTGCCAAACTACCAGGGTTTAAATCCTGGCTTTATCATTTATTACCTGTGTGATCTTGAGCAAAATTCTTAGCCTTTTAGTGTCTTGGTCTCCTCAGTCAATAAGGCAGGATGAAACAAATACAAAAATACTAATTCAAATGGATACATGTACCCCAATGTTTATAGCAGCATTATCTAGAATAGCTAAATTATGGAAAGAGCCCATGTATCCAATGTCTGATGAATGGATAAAGAAAATGTGGTATATATATACAATGTAATATTACTCATCCATGAAATAGAATGAAATATTGCCATATGCAATGACATGAATGGAGCTATAGATTATTATATACTATGTGAAATTAGAGAAAGACAAATACCATATGATTTCATTCATATGTGGAATTTAAGAAATAAAACAAATGAGCAAAAAAAAAAAAAAGAGGGGGGCAAAAAAAAAGAAACAAGACTCTTATCTATAGAGAGCAAATTGATGGTTTACAGAAGGGAGTTGGGTGGGGAGATGGGTTCCATAAATGATGAGGATTAAGGAGTGGAGTTGTGATGGGCATTATGTGTGGTTTAGAAGTGTTGAATCACTATATTGTACACCTGAAACTTGTGTTCCATGATATGTTAACTAACTGGAATTTAAATAAAATCTTTAAAAAATAAAGAAGAATTAATACCTATTCTTAAACTATTCCTAAAAGTAGAAAACGAAGGAAAACTTCCAAATTCATTTGATGAATTCTATGAGGCCAGCGTTATCCTGATACCAAAACCAGATAAAGACGCCACTAAAAATTGAGAACAACAGGCCAAAATCCATGATGGACGTAGATACAAAAATTCTCAACAAAATTTCAGCAAACCCAACTCATCAATACATTAATAGATGCTCTATGATAAAGTGGGATTTGTTCCTGGGATGCAAGATCATTCAATATTCACAAATCAATGTGACATATCACATCAGTAAGAAAAAGGATAAAGACCATATGATCATTTCAATAGATGCAGAAAAAGCATTTGACAAAGTACAATATCCATTCATGATAAACACCCTTCAAAGTGGGTTTAGAGGGAACATATCCCAACATCATAAAGGTCATATATGAGAAACCTACAGCTGACATCATCCTCAATGAAGAAAAACAGAGCTTTTCCCTTAAGGTCATGAACAAGACAAGGATATGCACTCTCACCACTTGTATTCAACATAGTACTGGAAGTCCTAGCCACAGCAATCAGACAACAAAAAGAAATAAAAGGTATCCCTATTTGTAGATGACATGATACCCTACATAGAAAACCCCCCAAACATCAACAAAAACCAAATTCGGTAAAGTCACAGGATGCAAAATCAATGTACAGAAAGCTTTTGCATTTCTATACAGCAATAATGAAGCAGGAGAAACAGAAATTAAGATGACAATCCCAATTAAAATTGCCCCCAAAATAAGAAGATAATAAGGAATAAACCTAACCAAAGAGGTGAAAATAACCTATACTCTGAAAACTAGAAAACACTGATGAAAGAAATTGAAGAGGACCTAAAAATATGGAAAGACATTCCATGCTCAAGGATTGGAAGAAGAAATATTGTTAAAATTTCTATACTACCCCAAGCAATCTACACATTTAATGGAACCCCTTTTAAAATACCAACAGCAATTTTCACAGAGCTAGAGCAAAGAATCCTAAAATTTGTATGGAACCACAAAAGAACCCAAATAACGAAAGCAATTTTGAAAAAGAAAAACAAAACTGGAGGTATCACAATTCCAAACTTGAGATAATACCACAAAACTATAGTAATTAGAACACTATGGTACAGGTACAAAAATAGACACATACATCAATGGAACATAATAGAAAACCCAGGAGTAAACACACAATTATATGGTCAATTAATCTTCGACAAAGCAGGAAAGGATATCTAAAGGGAAAAAGACGGTCCCTTCAACAAATGGTGTTGGGAAAACTGGTTAGCTACATGCAACAGAATGAAACTGGACCACTTTCTTACACCATAAACAAAAAAAAATGATTTAAGACATAAATGTGAGACCTAAAAGCATAAAAATCCTAGAAGAGAGCACAGGCAGCAATTTCCTTGACATCAGCCATAGCAACACCTTTCTAGATATGTCTCCTAATACAAAGGAAATAAAAGCAAAAATAAACTATTGGGACTACACCAAAATAAAAAGTTTCTGCATAGCAAAGGAAACAACCAACAAAACTAAAAGGCAATCTATGGAATGGGAGAAGATATTTGCAAATGACATATCCAATAATGGGTTAGTATCCAAAATACATAAAGAACTTATACAACTCAACACCCTTAAAACAAATAATCCAATTAAAAATGGGCAGAAGTCATAAATAGACATTTCTCTAATGAAGACATCCAGATGGTCAAAAGACACATGGAATGATGCTCATCATCACTTATCATCAGGAAAATGCAAGACACATGGAAAGATTCTCATCATCATGGAAATGCAAATCAAAACTCACACCCATCAGAATGGCTAAAAACCAAAAATACAAGAAACAACAAGTATTGGTGAGGGTGTGGAAAAGAAGGAACTCAGACTGTTGGTGGGAATGTAAACTGGTGCAGCCATTGCAGAAAATATTGTGGAATTTCCTCAAAAATTTAAAAACAGAACTACTCCATGTATGATTCAGTAATCTCACTACTGGGTATTTACCCCAAAAATACAAAAACACTAATTGAAATGGATACATGCATCTATATGTTTATTGTGGCATTATTTACAATAGCCACTGGAAGCAGCCATAGTGTTCATGACAGATGAATGGATAAAGAAGATGTGGTGTGTGTGTGTATATATATATATGTATATATCGAATAGGACTCAGCCAGAGAAAAAAATGAAATATTGCCATTTGCAACAGAAGGGATGGAGCTAGAGTATATAATGCTAAGTGAAATAAGTCGGTATGAGAAAGACAAATACCAACTGATTTCACTCATGTGGAATTTAAGAAATACAACAAACGAGCACAGGAGAAAAGGAAGATGAAGAGAGACAAACCAAGAAACAGTCTCTTAACTATGGAAAACAAACTGGTGGTTACCAGAGGGTAGTTAGTTCAGGGGTGGGTGAAACAGGTGATGGGGATTAAAGGCTACACTTATCATGATGAGCACTGAATAACGCATAGAATTGTGAATCACTATATTGAACACCTGAAAGTAGTATAATACTCTGTAAAATATACTGGAATTAAAGTAAAAAAATCATAAAAAATGAATGAATAAAAATGAAATCAAAAGCATATAGGGGTGCCTGGGTGGCTCAGTTGGATAAGCCTCCAATTGTTGATTTTGGTTCAGGTCATGATCTCACTGAGATCAAGCCCCATGTCAAGTTCTATGCTGAGTGTGGAGCCTGCATGGGACTCTCTCTCTTTCTTCCCCTCGGTCCCCCTCCTCTGTTCTCATACTCTCTTTCTCTCAAAATACATAAATAAACTTTATTTTTTAAAAAGCATAATATAAATATTATGTAATTAATGAATTACAACAGCTAATCCCATGAAGTGAGAATTAAAAGTGACTATATAAAGTGGCTAAATACTTATGGTAATGCCTGAGAAAAAAATGTAAAGCTAAATGTTTGTTAAGACTCATGCTTAGCTTACACATTTTTAATGGAAAATTCCTCAATCTCTTTACTGTGGTAGTGTAAATTGTAGATCAAGCTGGATGGGGGTGAAGAGTGGAGAGGAATATAGTAACTATATTGGACCTCTGATGGTGAAGAACCTATCCCTTTATATTTCTTTGTGACACCGTTACTCCATACCTTGAGGGAATGAATTCCGTAGGAAGGCAAGGTACCTAGGACAACAGTGATGAAGGAAGAAAGAGCCTAGGTCCTCTCTATCATAAATCCTGTTAACTTCCAATTTCTGTCCTACAGCCATAGAGGACACTAAAAATATGTTCTGCTGTATCTCTGGGTACACTCTGGGTATGTTTCCTGAGAACTGCCATCCCAAACTTTCCACTCAATTCAGTATTCCTGGGAAAGTTGCTCAATTTCTAGGCTTTATGTAATTTACTTTTAGATAGAGAGATACAATTCTGACCAATACAATTTAAAATACTATCTTACCTTTTTCTGCTGGGCTCAAAACGGTCACTGTAAAATGAAAGAGAAAGGTCAAAATTAGTGATATCTAAAAACATCATTTTTCTAATTCATTTGTCCATACCATTATTTTTGAGCAATTTATTCAATGGAATTAATATATTAGGAAACAATCAACCTGCTAAGGGAAGATAAGGATGATCAAATTCCATCCTTTACTATCTTTCTTCATCTTAAACCTGATTAAGTAAGAATCTCTACTCATTCATCAAATACAGATGTAAATCTAAATTTTTAAATCCCGCCAAATGGAAACTCTTGAGCTATAACATGGTAGGAGGAGCTAAAAAGCCAATCAATTAGAAGATGATTGATTATTCATTTTCTCAAACTATTCTCTAGAGAACATCTTTAAATACCAAGCTTCCCTTGTATATTTAGAGTTAATTTAGTGTGGAGGTCACATGCTAGCTATGAAATCAGACTTCCTGGGTTAAAAACCCAGTTGCACTATTTTGTGACTTTAGGCAGGCTCCCTAACTTCTCTGACATTACCTACCTCACAAGATTACTCAAGATTTTTAAAAAAAATTTTTTTATTATTTATTATTGAGACAGAGAGAAATAGAGCATGAGTGGGGGAGGGTCAGAGAGAGAAGGAGACACAGAATCTGCAGCAGGCTCCAGGCTCTGAGCTGTCAGCACAGAGGTGGACGCGGGGCCTGAACTCATGAACCATGAGATCATGACCTAAGCTGCAGTCGGACGCTCAACTGACTGAGCCACCCAGGTGCCCCAAGATTACTCAAGATTTAAATGAGTTAATGAACATAGCTGCTGTTTAGCAGAGAATCTAGCACAAGGCAAATATATAACAAATATTACTTCTTATTATTATATTTGAACTATGATTTCATAGAATATCAGAATGAAAAGAAACTTTAGCAATTCTCTGGTTTATCTGTTTCGTTTTATAGCTGGGAAAAATGGACTAGAGTAGTATCAACGATTTGCCCAAGGTAACAGAGCAAATTAATGGTAGAGCTGGGACTAGATTCCAGGCTCCAAGGCTTTTTGCATGTACTCTGTCTACTTTCCCCAATCATTTTTGCTGCTTTATGTAATATATACATAATTTTTGCTCAGAATGTCATTTGAAGAAAGTGAGGCCTACCTCTTTTCAGTCACCATCAACATCTGTGTGCATTTATACTAAACATTAAGGCAAAGTGAAACTATAAGGCATCATTTTCAATCTCGAGAAGCTATTGAATTAAGATGTTTTTCATATACAATGATAAACACTTAAGGTCAAAAAATGGGCAAAAAAATCCAACAGAGAATGAGACTATATTCTAGGACTATTTCCTCAGGTCATTCATCAGTCATACCTTCTCTTTATCTTCATTTCCACATCTAGTTTTGTTGAGTCTTTTTTTTTTTTTATTAAACTTTATAGTTTATTGTCAGGTTGGTTTCCATATAACACCCAGTGCTCTTCCCCACAAGT
>JAQQST010001800.1:0-11654 GCA_028646485.1 Cryptoprocta ferox
CAGGTATGTTTCCCGGGCTGGGAGGCCTCTCCTCCTTTCTCACCTCCACCCCGGCCAGGGCACGGGATCCTGCCTCAGCTGACTGGGTCCAGACCCTCACAGCCAGGCCTCCCCTCGCTGAGACCCCGGGGCTGGAAAGGAGGAGGGTCAGCCTGACAGGCCCTGCCCGGGGTCCCCGGGCCCACCGCGGGGGCGGCTTTCAGAGGGCGGCCCTGTGCTGGAGTCCAGGGTGCCTCCCACAGTCCCCCGGCAGGGATCTCCGGTGGAGCCGCAGCACCTCTGCAGGCCTCTGTCCCCCGTCCCCAGGCCCGCTGCCCCCCACCAAAGCCCTCACGGCCCCGAGATGCGCGGGCGAAGGCTGTGGACGTCACAGCAGGCAAAGGAGTACGGGAAGTCCAGGGGCTGACGGCAGGGCCTGAGATGGGATCCTTGGGGTCCCTCGGCCCGATCCTCTCGTCCCCATCCGGACTCCCTGGACGGCCTGGGCATCGGGCTCTGCCGCCTGAGGGCTGCTCCTCACACACAACTAGCACTTAGTCGGGCCGGGGCCCAGAGCGGAAGTCCTCACAGGCCTCACTTCATCGTCGTCGCCACACCCTGCGGCCTCCACCCCCACACCCGCCCACCGCCTTACTGACTCCCTCCCGGGTCCCCGCTTCCTCGATCCTCCCTCTAGTCCTCACCTCGAAGCCTAGTAGATTCCAGACCCTTCTAGCTGCTGACCGGATTCGAGGTTCTGCTGCTAGACACCAAGACCCCGACCCACCACCCCTACCCCGCCGTTGCCAGTCTCTTGAAACCCGTATGCGGAAGTCCCCACAGACTTCCCGTCATCCTCACTGTCTCCCCAACCTGTGCCCCCCCCCCCCCACCTTCTGGACTGGGTCCCTCGGTCCTCCGTTCTGGTCCTCACCTTGAAGCCTATTAGGGTCTGGGCCCTTCCTGCTGCCTACCGGAGGCGATCTGCTGCTCACAAGGCACCAAGCAAGCCTCCCCTCCCAGACAGTCTTTAGAGACCCGGATGCAGAAATCCCCACACCCCACAGGGCCCCATTCCCATAGGGGCTTCCCTAGGCCGCCACTAGGGGTCGCCTTCTGGGCCGGGGCCTCTGTTCTGGGAGCCAGGGTCCCTCCCTCAGTGTTGCCTTGGTGGCCACCTGCACTCCAGGGATGGCCCGTGCACGTGCACGTTGCGGACAGGACCTCGTGCCCCACAGACCGGGTCCGAAGTTCCCTGGGATGCATGGCCCAGGCACAATGACTGGACACCCACCACCCCTGGCCACCCGATGCATACAGGGGCTCCCCAGGCCTGCTCCAAGGACTGACTTCCTAGCTCTGGGCCGGGGCCCACTCTTGTCTCCTGATAGCACCTGGGCCCTCCTCCCCTGTGCCCACCTGAGCGGCTGCTCCTGACAGACAGCGGGTCCCCCTTCTTCCCCAGTTCACCCGTCAGACCCCCGATCCGCCCCCCACCCCTGCTCCCTCTCCATAGCCCTGGCTATCTGAGACCCAGATGCACGAATCCAGTCTCGCCCAGTGTCCCCATCCTGCCCGGGGGCCTGCCCGGACTGACCGATGTGGGGGTCCAGGCTTCCTCCGTCCTCCCTCTGCATCCTCACCAGGAATCGCCACAGGACCTGGGCCCTGCCCTCTGCAGACTTGAGGTGTCGAGGCCCCCAACCCATGTCTCTGAGACCCTGCTGTGGAAGTCTGGCCCACTCATCGCGACGAATCCACATCCTGCCCAGGGCCCTTCTTGGAAGGACGCCAGGGCCGAACTCTGGAAGGTCCCCTCTCTGTGTCATGGGGTCCTGAGTCCCTCGGTCCTCCCCCCGACCCCAGCCTGGACTCCCTGGCCCGGCCCATGCCCCTGCCCTTTTGCGACCTGGGATCCTGCCCCTCAACCCAAGGTCTTCAGCTCCCTCAGACCCCAGAGGCACAGCTGACCGGACGCGGCCAGCGGTCACCCTCTCCAGCGACCCCAGGGCCGCGGCAGGGGCTGATCGCCTCTCCCCGTGGTGGGATGGGCCCCATCGTTGTCCCTCAGGTCCTGACACCGCTCCAGGAAGATCCTGGGCCAGACCCCTGGGGCCCTGGGTCCACCACCCTTATCCTGCTGGGAGAAGGGCTCAATCTCACGACCCTGTCGGGGTCTCTCTCGGCTGCCTGCAAGGCTGACCTGGATTCCGGGGTAGGGGGCCCACCATTCTTCCTGAGGTGCCTACGTGCATGCCTGGCTGCAGGACCTGGGCCCCTTCCCTCAGCGGACTGGAATGGGGCGTCTCAGACCCAGGGCCCCACCTCTGTCACCCCTGACTGTGGGGCAGATGTGGGTGGATGTCACATCTGTACCCTGTGGCCAGGGGTCCACAGGAGCCATCAGCATCGACTGGAGATGGGATCCGGGGGTAGGGCGGTGGATGGCGGGGGTCCCTGTAGGATACATGCTCCCCGGGACCTTCACCTTGACTCTGGCAGGCTCAGGCTAAGGCCTCACCCTCTGCACACCTGAGTGTTTGAACCTCAGACCCAGACTCTCACTCCTCAACTCTCCAGAGAAGGAGGCAGAGCGTGCAGTGTGGCCACTGTCCCCTCCCCGTTTCATTGTGATCAGCTGCCCAGAAGGCACGGCACTGACCAGAGACCCCTGGCCAGCTCACCCCTGGAACCCCACCATCTCAACCTTCTTTCACTTGTTCTGCTCCTCTCCGGGACCCTTCCCCGCCTTCCCGTGGGGCCTTGGCTGCTAGACAGTCATCTATGGGTGGGGTGTGTCCTGCCTCTCCTAGGGTCCTCACTGATAACACGGGGCCCTTTCGAGAGGGAGCAGAGCTCAGCGAATGTCTGGCAACCAGTGAGCCTGTGAGCAGGGGTCCTTGTACCCTGATCAAGTGGCTCCTCCTTTCTTAGAGCATCGAGCCAATGCTGGCACACACATAGCTATGTCACTCCTACACAAAGACACAGGAGAGAAGGGGTGAGAAGAAGCCAGAAAGAACAGATGACATCTGGTGTTTATTTAGTGCTTCCCTGACCCCAGCATGTTACTGCCAAGGTCTTCCTCATTTCCAAGACATCCCTGTGCCCAGCCCAGGCACTGTGATTCCCTTCTGGATCCCAAATGAGAATGGAAGGCTTCCCAGCTCATTGCACCAAAGGCAAAACTCTGACTCTTGAACTGGAGAAGTATAACAAACTGTGGCATGGATGCCACTCACACACTGAGACTTTGAAGCTCCTGAAATCTTCTAACACAAGGAAAAACATGGGAAAGCTTCCTCAAGGAAACAAAGACAGATTTCCAAGGCCTCCTAGACAGAGAGCAAACAGCCACAGGTGCTCTTGGCCCCGCTTTTCCCCAAGCCGCCCTGGCCCTCCACTACTCACAACGCCCAGGGCCCTCCCTGCTCCCAACAGAGCAAAGAAGCGGCCTGGCCTCCTGCCCCGCAGGGGAAGCTGCTGGACCCCAGGCGGGAAAGGGCCTGGCTGCCCCTGGCGCAGGCATGCTCTTCCCCATGGCTGGGACAGGGACACAGGGTACATAACGGATTAAAAAAAAAACAAGATCCATCTATATGCTGCCTATAAGAGACTAATTTTAGACATAAAGACACCTGCAGTTTGAAAGTGAGGGGATGGAGAACCATCTAACATGCTAATGGACATCAGAAGAAAGCCAGAATAGCCATACATATATCAGACAAACCAGATTTTGAAACAAAGACTGTAACAAGAGATGAAGAAGGACACTATAACATAATTAAGAGGTTTATCCACTGAGAAGATCTAACAATTGCAAATATTTATGCCCTCCAATTGATAGCAATCAAATATATAAATCAATTAATCACAAACATAAAGAAACTCATTGATAATAACACAATAATAGTAGGTGGCTTTAATACCCCACTTATAGCAATGGACAGATCATCTGAGCAGAAAATCAACAAGGAAACAATGGCTTTGAATGACACACTGGACCAGATGGACGTAACAGATATATTCGGAACATTTCATCCTAAATCAACAGAATACACATTCTTTTTGAGTGCACACAGAACATTCTCCACAACAGGTCCCATACTGGGTCACAAATCAGACCTCAACAAGTATAAAAAGATTGAGATCATACCATGCATATTTTCACACCACAGTGCTATGAAAGTTGAAATCAGCCACCAGAAAAAATTTGGAAAGACTCCAAACACTTGAATATTAAAGAACATCCTACTAAAGAATAAACAGGTTAACCAAGAAATTAAAGAGGAAATGAACAAGTACATGGAAGCCAATGAAAACGAAAACACAACAGTCAAAAACCTTTGGGATGCAGCAAATGCAGACATAAGAGCGAAGTATATTGCTATCCAAGACTTCCTAAAGAAGGAAGGAATGTCTCAATTATACAACCTAACCTTACACCTAATGTAGCTGGAAAAAGAACAGCAAATAAAGCCCCAAACAGTGGAGGAAGGGTAATAATAAAGATGAGAGCATACATCGAGAATATCGAAATGAAAAAAAAAAAAAGTAGAATAGATAGAACTAGGAGGTGGTTCTTTGAAACAATTAAAAAAATTGATAAACCCTCAGCCAGACTTATCAAAAAGAAAAAGGAGAGGACTCAAATAAATAAAATCAGAAATGAAAGAGGAGAGATCACAACCAACACCACAGAAATACATATAAGAGAATATTATGAGCAATTATATGCTAACAAATTGAGCAATCTGGAAGAAATGGATAAATTCCTAGAAACACAAAGTACCAAAATTGAAACAGGAAGAAGTAGAAAACTTGAACAGACTCATAACCAGCAAAGACATTGAATCAGTAATCAAAAAACTCCAAACAAACAAGAGTCAGATGGCTTCCTAGGGGAATTCCACCAAACATTTAGAGAGGAGTTAATAGCTATTCTTTTGAAATTGTTCCAAAAAATAGAAATAAATGGAAGGAAAACTTCCAAACTCATTCGATGAGGCCAGCATTACTTTCATTCCAAAACCAGACAAAGACCCCGCTAAAAAAAAAAAAAAAAAGGAGAATTGCAGATCAATTTCCTTGATAAGCATGGATGCAACAATTCTCAACAAGATACTAGCAAATCCAATCCAAAAATACATTGAAAGAAATATTCACGACCATCAAGTGAGATTTAATCTTGAGCTGCGGGGGTGGTTCAAAATCCACAAATCAATCAACGTGATAAACCACATTAATACAAGAAAGGATAAGAACCACATGATCCTCTCAATAGATGCAGTAAAAGCATTTGGCATAAAACAGCATCCTTTCTAGATAAAAACCCTCAAGAATGTAGGGATAGAAGGAACATACCTCAACATGATGAAGGTCATATATGAAGGACCCACAGCTAATATCATCCTAAATGGGGAAAAACTGAGAGCTTTCCCCTTCAGGCCAGGAACATAACAGAGATGTCCATTCTCACTACTGTTGTTGAACATAGTACTGGAAGTTCTAGCCTCAGCAATCAGACAACAAAAAGCAATAAAAAGCATATAAATTGGCAAGGAAAAAGTCAAACTTTCGCTACTCACAGATGACATGATACTCTACATGGAAAACCCAAAAGATTTCACCAAAAATTGTTAGAACTAATATGTGAATTCATCAGTGTAGCAGGATATAAAATTAACATATATTAATCGGTTGCATTTCTATACACCAATAATGGAGCAGCAGAAAGAAATCAAGGAATTGATCCCATTTACAATTGCAACAAAAACAATAATATACCTCGGAATAAACCTAACCAATGAAGTAACATATCTGTACACTGAAAACTACAGAAAGCTTATGAAAGAAATTGAAATTTTTCACAGAGCAAGAACAATCCTAAAATTCGTATGGAACCAGAAAAGACCCTGAATAGCCAAAGGAATGTTGAAAAAGAAAACCAAAGCTGAAGGCCTCACGATTCTGGACTTCAAGCTATATTACAAAGCTGTATGTAATCATCAGCTTTGTATGACAGTATGGTAGTGGCACACAAACATACACATATACCAGTGGAACAGAATAAGGAACCCAGAAATGGACCAACAACTATATGGTTAGCTAATCTTCAACAGAGCAGGAAAGAATATACAACGGAAAGGAGCCAGTCTCTTCAACAAATGGTGTTGGGAAAACTGGACAGCAAGAGGCAGAATAATGAAACTGGACCACTTTCTTCCACCATACACAAAAGTAAATTTAAAATGGATGAAAGACCTACATGTAAGACAGGAAACCATCAAAATCCTAGAAGAGAAAAGAGGAAGCAACCTTTTTGATTTCAGCTGCAGCAACTTCTTACTAGAACATGTCTCTGAAGGCAAAAGAACCAAAAGAAAACATGAACTATTGGGACCTCATGAAGACAAAATGATTTTTCACAGCAAAGGAAACAATCAGCAAAACTAAAAGGCAACCAATGGAATGGGAGAAGGTATTTGCAAATGAAATATCTGATAAAGAGTTAATATCCAAAATCTATAAAGAACTTATCCAACTCAACACCTAAGAAAACCAAATAATCCATTGAAGAAATGAGCAGAAGACATGAATAGACACTTTTCCAAAGAAAACACCCACATGGCTAACAGACACATGAAAAGATGCTCAACATCACTCACCATCAAGGAAATATTAATCAAAACCACAAGGAGATATCACTTCACACCTGACAGAATAGCTAACATTAACAATGCAGGTAACAACAGATGTTGACGAGGATACGAGGATACGGAGAAAGGAGAACACTTTTGCATTGTTGGTGGTGGGAGTGCAAACTGGTGCAGCCACTCTGGAAAACAGTATGGAGGTTCCTCAAAAAAATTAAAAATAGAACTACCCTATGACCCAGCTATTGCGGTCCTAGGTATTTATCCAAAGGATACAAAAATGCTGATTCAAAGGAGCACTTGCACCCCAATGTTTATACTAGCACTATTAATAGCCAAATTATGGAAAGAGCCCAAGCGTCCATCGACTGGTGAATGTATAAAGTTGTGGCATAAAAATACAATGGAATATTACCTGGCAATCAATAAGAATGAAATCTTGCCATTTGCCACATGGATGGTACAGAGTGTATTATGCTACGTGAAATACGTCAGTCAGAGAAAGACAAATATATGATTTCACTCATATGTGGAATTTAAGAAACACAACAGAGGAACGTGGGAGAAGGGAAGGAAAAATAAGATTAAAAAAAAGAGAGAGAGGCAAATCATAAGAGACTCTTAAATATAGAGAACAAACTGGGGGTTTCGAGAGGGGAGGTGGGTGGGAGGATGGGATAAATGGGTGATGGATATTAAGGAGGGCAATTAATTGGGATGAACACTGGGTGTTATATGTAGGTGATGAACCACTAAATTCTACTCCTGAATCCAATACTACAGTATATGTTACCTAAGTTGAATTTATATTTTAAAAAAGTAAAAAAAAAAAAAATACAAAAAAATACCCTCGTATTCTTACTCTGCAAATATTTTTTATGAGCAATTATTGAATTTTATGAATATTTTCTTCATGTTTTGAGACATTCATGTTATTTTCTCCTTTTATCTTATAATGAATAGCTCCTCAGTAGCAAGATGGCAGAGAAATAGGGGGTTCTGTACTTCCCGCCTGCATCTCTCAAACAAAGAAGGGCTGGAGCCAAAGGACTCTGAGCCACAAGAGTCTGGGAGGAAAAGAGACAGAGTCCACTAAGAAGACAGCCTCATAGGTATTTTCTCCCTTATCTCATTCTTATCTCTCCCCTCCGCTGGACTGAGTATTCTGGTTATAGGCTTGCTTAAACAGGCATATTTAATCCATTCTCTTGATGCATGTTCTACACCTCCTTCGGTACCTTCCTTTCTCTCTCTCTGAAATAATCAGACTATATAGTTTCTCTGGGTAACATTATCTTCGTTTTTTTTCCTCCTCACCTCCTGCTGTATTCTGCTTTTCCTCTGTCTGAATTAAGCCTTTTAGTCTCTCTGCCTGGTCAATGTTCAATTTCTCTTTCTCCCCACACCTGTCATTTCTATCTTTGTATATGCTCTTCTCTCAGCACTGCTTCTACCCTGCTCTTTATTTGTAGCTGGGATTTCTGGTTTTATGCTTTTAGACTGTCCTTTGTCTTTTGTTGTTTTTGTTTTGTTTGGTTTTGGGGTGTTTTTTTTTTTGCTTTCTTTTCTTTTCCTTTCTTTTCTTTCTTTTCTTTTTTCTTTTTTTTCTTTTTCTTTTTCTTTCTTTCTTTCTTTCTTTTTTTTTTTTTTGGTTTGCTTGTTTGATTTGTTTGTGCGTTTGAATGCTTTTGTTCCCTGTTTGTTGTTCTGTCTGTTTTCCTTTCCAGGGCTCCCTCAAGAAACAAACCAAAGTACACATGATGGAGAGTCCCAAATATCACTATGAGTAGGGAATTAAAATAACCAAGTCACAACAAGAGAGACCAAGAGACACCATTAAAAGAACACTTCCTGAATGGACAGGCCCTGGACAGTCTATGATCCTCCTTTAATACAGTGATACTCACAGGCGCAGAGCACAAAACAAGCTTTCAAAACTTACAAGAGACAGACAGCTAGCCAAAATGATGAAACAGAAGAACTCTCCTCTAAAGAAATTCCAGGAAGACGTGACAGCTAAAGAATTGGTCAAAACACATATAAGCAACTTAACTGACCAAGAATTTAGAACAATAGTCATAAAATTAATCGCTGGGCTTGAAAAAGGCATAGAAGGCAGCAGAGACGCTATTGCTGCAAAGATAATGGACCTTAAAAATAGTCATGATGATTTAAAAAAATGCTATAAATGAGGGGCATGATAAAATGGAGGCGGCCACTGCACAGATTGAAGAGGCAGAGAGGAGAATAGGTGAATTAGAAGACACACTTATAGAAAAAGAGGAAGCCAAGAAAAAGAGAGATACATCGATCCAGGTGCAAAAAAGGAGAATTCGAGAACTGAGTGATGCAATCAATGGGAACAATATTTCTATCACAGGAATTCCAGAAGAAGAAGAAGAGAGAGAAACGGGCTGAATGGGTTTTTGAACAAATTATAGCCTAGAACTTCCCCAATCTGGGGAAGGAGACAGCCATTGAAATCCAAGAGGCACAGAGAACTCCCCTGGACGTAACTTGAAGCGATCTTCTGCACGACATATCATAGTGAAACTGGCAAAAGATAAAGATAAAGAGAGAATTCTGAAAGCAGCTAGGGATAAAAGGGCCCTAATGTACACAGGGAGACACATCAGGGTCATAGCAGACCTATCTACTGAAACTCGGAAGGCCAGAAAGGAATGGCAGGAAATCTTCAATGTGATGAACAGGAAAAATATGCAGCCAAGAATCCTTTATCCAGCAAGCCTGTCATTCAGAATAGAAGGAGAGATAAAAGTTTTCCCCAACAAACAAAAATTGAAGGAATTCATCACCACTAAACCAGCTCTACAAGAAATCCTAAGGGCGACTCTATGAGGGAAATGTCGCAAGGAACACAAAGTACCAGAGACACCACTACAAGCATGAATCCTACAGAGAACACAAGGACTCTAAACCCACATTTTTCAATGATAACACTGAATGTAAATGGACTAAAAGCTCCACTCAAAAGACATAGGGTATCAGAGTGGATAAAAAACCAAGACCCATCTATTTGCTGTCTACAAAAGACTCATTTTAGCCTGAGGACGCCTTCAAATTGAACGAAAGTAAGGGGATGGAGAAATATCTATCATGCTACGGGAAGTCAAAAGAAAGCTGGAGTAGCCATACTTATATCAGACAAACTGGATTTTAAAGTTAAGGCAGTAACAAGAGATGAAGAAGGGCATTATATAATAATTACAGGGTCTATCCATCAGAAGGAGCTAACAATTATAAATGTCTATGCACTGAATTCAGAAGCACCCAAATACATAAATCAACTAATCACAAAGATAAACAATCTTGTTGATAAGAATGTGCTAATTGCAGGGGACGTTAATACTCCACTTACAGCAATGGATAGATCAACTAGACAGAAAATCACTAAAGAAACGATGGCCCTGAAGGACACATTGGACCAGATGGACTAGACAGATATATTTAGAACTCTACATCCTGAGGCTATGGAATTCACTTTCTTCTCGAGTGCGCATGGTACATTCTCTAAGACAGGTCACATACTGAGTCACAAAGCGGCCCTCAATAAATACAACAGAATTGAGATCATACCATGTACACTTGCAGATCGCAATGCTATGAAACTTGAAGTCAATCACAGGAAAAAGTCTGGAAAACCTCCAAAAACATGGAGGTTAAAAGCCACCCTACTAAGGAATGAATGGATCAATCAGGCAATTAGAGAAGAAATGTCAAAATATATGGAAACAAATGAAAATGAAAATACAACAATCCAACTCTTTGGGATGCAGCAAAGGCAGTTCTAAGAGGAAAGTGCATCGCAATCCAGGCCTATTTCAAGAAACTAGAAAAAGCGCAAATACAAAATCTAACAGTGCACCTAAAGGAACTAGAAGCAGAGCAGCAAGAAGACCCTAAATCCAGCAGAAGAAGAGAAATAATAAAGATCAGGGCAGAAATAAACAGTATAGAATCCAAAAAAAGCAATAGTACAGAGCCATGAAACCAAGAGTTGGTTTTTTGACAAAATACATAAAATTGATAAACCTCTAGCCAGGCTTCTCAAAAAGAAAAGAGTGAGCACCCTAATAGACAATATCTTATAATGAATAGAACACATTAATAAGTCTGACTATCTTGATTAATGGATTTTCTAATATTAAACTATTTTGTGAATAAATCTAAATGGTCATAATATATCATCTTTAATTTTTAATGTTTATTTATATTTGAGAGAGAAAGACACAGCGAGACAGAGAGAGAGAGGGAGAGAGACAGACAGACAGACAGACTGTGAGCAGGGGAGGGGCCGAGAGAGAGGGAGACACAGAATCCGAAGCAGGCTCCAGGCTCCGAGCTGTCAGCACAGAACCCGACGCGGGGCTCGAACTCACGAACCATGAGATCATGACCTGAGCCAAAGTCGAACGGTTAACCAACTGAGCCACCCAGGTGCCCCTAATACATCATCTTTACAAAACTACAACGAAAGCAAGAATAGAGTGGAACAATGTATTAAAAGTAATACAATTTAAACTGTCAACCTAGAATTCTATATGCAGTAAAAACATATTGGGAAACAATGGTGAAATAAAGGCTTTTTCAGAAATACAAAACCTTAAAGACTAATTATTAAGAGACATACACTACAAGAAATGTTAAAGAATGTTTAAAAGAAATGTTCAACTCCTCTGGACAGCCGGTAAAAGATAGCAGAGAAATTTAAATCTATGCAAAGGAATAAAGTATATCAGGAATTCAACTTCATGGGTAAACATAAAGATGATTTTCTTATTTATGTAAATGTCTTTAAGAGATAATGGACGATTTTAATAACAGTGTATGGTGGAGTTTTCACATGCAGCGGTAAAATTGTATGCCAACCTCAGAGGAAAGGCTAAAAGGGGAGAAATGATAGTATACTGTTGGTTTTTATGTGTTTAATATTCTGAGATCCAGTGGGTATGGTCAAATGTTTTGCTTTTGTACCCAAAGCCCCAGCACAGTGACCAG
>JAQQST010001801.1:0-11652 GCA_028646485.1 Cryptoprocta ferox
GGGAAGCATGGCATGGGGTGACCCACCATGGGGAGGCATGCACAGGGCTGGCACTCACTTGGGTTTCTCTCCCCACAGGTCGGCAGAGATGCCCCACATGAGGTAGTGTTTCCCCTCCTGCAGCCTCAGGGCTTCTCTGCACTTGACGTGGCTGATGAACCTGCGCTCCTGTCCAGCCTGCACCTCATCAGAGCCTGGATGGAAGGGACAGGGTCGCTGAATGGGGCAGGGGAGGGAGCCAGCAAGAAGGAAGTGGAAGACAGAAGATGGACTACAGGGCTCACCTGATTTGATGATCTGCTCGATGACCATTATGTAATCGTCAAAGTCTTCTGACAGCTCCCTCTTGAGAAGCCTGGTCTTGTACACTGATGGGGGGAGGAGGGGAAGCATGGCAGGGGGTCACGGGCAAGGCTGGCTGTGGGGCACCCTCACCTGCAAGCGCACTTGGGCACATGGCGTCCCCAAGCAGATGCATGCAGGGTCACAGGCAGACGTGCCACAGTCCCTGCCGCCCAGGAACACACCCACCACACGTGTGTTAACCTCCCATCCGCTGTCACCCGCCACCACTGTCTCATATCTCCATGGCTCGGCACAACTACAATGTCACACACACAACTGGATACGACCATATCCACTCGCACACTTGCACACACCCAGCCCACTCATTACCATGGGTCCCCACAACACATTTATATATGCATCCAAACACATCGCTTGCAACCACAGCCCAACGTATAATCGGATGCAGCCATGGGCACTAACAGCCAGTCACACACACAACTATGGCCACATACAGTGTCGCTCACACACACGCCCACTCACCGTAGTCTACTCCTGGCTCACAGGCCTTGTCCAGACGGTCGTCCAGGGTGACCTTTTCATCCACCTGGTGCATGAAGCAGTTTTCTGTGTGGTGGATGAGTGGAGGACATGGTTACATCACACGCCTTAACCAGGGCCCCCCACCCCTGGACCCATCCCTCTGGGTGTCCACTGGATGTGGGCTCAGTGCCCACTCGGGTCACACCCATGGGAGGAGGACCTGGGGGGCATGTCCACCCCTTTCTGGCTCCTTTGCACCCACCCTCAGCACAGCGGCACATGTCTCTGTGACAGAGCTTGCTCAGTAAACCGTCTTCTTTGTCTGGGTGGTAGAACTGGATGCAATTCTCATCTGTGGGCACAGTGGCAGGGAGGTGTCAGAGCGCTGGGGCCTCCAGCCCAGAGACCCAAGGGGCTTGGATCCCCAACTCCAGTCCCTCAGACCTGGAGAGGCCAGCTCCCCAACCCTGGGACCCGCAGACCCCTGCCTCACAGATCCCTTGGACCCTCAGGCCCCCACCTCACAGATCCCTTCGACTCTCAACCCCCTGCCTCACAGATCCCTTGGACCCTCAGACCCCCCAGGCCCTAGGTGGGCTGCTCACCCAGGTTGTAATAGGAGTACACTTTGACTGACCCAGGCTGGATAAGCCCCACATTGAAATACTGGTGCACTTTGAAGGTCAGACAGTCCTCCTGGTCATGTGAGATCTGGGGGGAGGGGGAGGCTGGTCAGTGGGGTGACACGGAACGGAGCCCAGCATAGGGTACTGGGGGTTAGAGCAGTGGGTGGAGAAACTGAGGGAGCGAGATGGGATACGGGTAGGGAGCAGGAGTCTCTATCAAAAGATTTATGAGCACCTCAACACATCCGTTTGCTGTTTCTCCAAGGCTCACAGCTAGACTATACCTGTCAGCTTCCTTTCCTAGTTCAGTGTGGCCGTGATTGAGTTCTGGCCATCGGACTGCTATCTCTGCCCATAGAAACATCCATGATTAATGGTACAGAATTCTATATTTACAAGCTGTTGAGAGAGTAAACCTTAAAATTCTCATCACACACCATAGAACACACACACACACACACACACACACGTGAAAACTATGTGAAGTAATGGATGTGTTAAGTAGCCTAGTTGTGATGATCATTTCCCAATATGCACATACATCAAATCATTATATTTTACACCTTAAATTTACACACTGCTGTATGTCAATGATATCTCATTCAAGCTGAAAAAATAAAGACAAAAATGAGAGAGAGAGAGAAAGAGAAAGAGAGGGAAATAGGTAGCATAGGTACGTATTGTGACAGGTGTATTTGGGGGAAAAGGCTAACATGAATGTGGGTAGAGCATATTCAGAACTGTGTTTCACTGCTCTGCAATTTCTCTATAAGGTTGGAATCATAAAAAATTTAAATCTACAAAAATTCCAATACAAGAAAACGTCAAACCTCAGCTCATGCACAATCCTCTTTTCTTCTAGAAAGGAGGGGCCCAGCAGAGGACTCTAAGATCCTAGGGGTTTAGGAGCCCCCAAAACGCACGTGCATGGATGCCTGAGTGACTGTGTGGAGCAGAAAGCCCTTTCCTTAGCCTCCCAACTGGACTTTATCTGAGTGGGAAACACAAGACTCTTGTGTTGGGACCCTCCTATTCTCAGGTTTATTACAGCAGCCAGTGTTACTTATGCTGACTAATATGGGGTGAGGGGCCTTTGGGCACACTGGGAGTTAGCAGGGGGCATATGAGGATAGAAAAATGGGAAGATGTCAGTAGGGGAGACGAAAGCTCAATCAACATTAGAAAGGAAGACAGGGAGAGAAGTTCAGAGGGAGAGCAAGTATGAAAAAAGAGAAATGACAGGGGGTGAGGAGCAAGGGGAATTCTTTTCAGCACTGAGCACTTTATTATTTATTTATTTATTTATTTATTTATTTTTAATGTTTATTTATTTTTGAGAGAGATAGAGAGAGTACAAGTGCATGAGTGGGGAGGGGCAGAGAGAGAGGGAGACACAGAATCCAAAGCAGGTTCCAGGCTCTGAGCTGTCAGCACGGAGCCTGATGGGGGGTTCAAACTCACAAACCACAAGACCATGACCTGAGCTGAAGTTGGATGCTTAACCAAGTGAGCCACCAAGGTGACCCGAGTACTTTATTTTATAAACCCAATTGGCTCTTTTCAATGGTTGTTTAGGACTCTGATGAGAAGAAGTTGGAGGAAGCAAGTGTAAAATGAGGCTGGAACAAGAGTGGTCGGAAGGTGAGCTGCTTAGAAAACATGAGATGACCTGGGTTGACCACCTTATTTTATATGCCCCTTCCTCTACCACCCAGCAGCACAGACCCCACATCCCCATGCCTGGGCCTGGTGTGACCGGAGGGAGGCCAGCCTGGTGGAGGTCAGGTCCTAATAGGAAGCCTTACCTTGTCCAGGTAGATGATGAGGGTGTTCTTATTGGAGAAGGCCTTGTTCAGCTCATACATAGAGATGTATCTGTCGACGCCATCACTCAACTGGGGAAGGGTAGGACTTGTGAAAATCCTCTTGAGGCCTCTGCCCACTGATGCCAGCCCCCAAGGCCAAGTCCTTCATACCAGGTCAAGGTCACCAGTGTCAGGAGAAAAGCCAGTCATCATGGATATATCCAGGATCGACATGGTAGCATCCTCGTCTCCCAGGTACCTGAATAGGGCAGGGAGAGGGCAGCTGGGGCAAGGTAGGGTCAGCCCTGGGGGTCAGTGTCTGGACAAGGGGGTCTGAACAGAGGCTGGGGTTCCTGGCTCTCACATAGCAGCACAGAGGGATATTAGATTGTAGGAAACATCCCCCAAAGGGAATAAAGGAAAGGCAGTGTCATGGTCAAGGTGACTAATAGCTGAGGCTCTGGAGCCCATTGCATGGGTTCAAAACCCAGCTCCATATGACATTTGATGAGTCACTTGACCTCTCCATGCCTTAGTTCTTCCAGAAAATAAAGACAAAAATGTTACCATGGTCTAGCTCAATAACACCAGGCCCCCAGCACCAGGTTACAGGAGTTGTAACTGCATAAAGTATGAGTGTAAGTCTTGGCTCTAGTTCTTGAGTCCACCAATCATTGTGAAAATCACAGACGTGCATCACAGTCAGTGACCAATCATGCCACATCTTTCAAAGTCTGTCTGAGACAGGTCACTAAGCCGGCCATGAGTTCATGCACAGACAGCAAGGGCTGTGGTTGTGGTACTTTCTTATGTCCCAGGGATAAACCACATGACATTTTACAAAATTGGCCAATTGGCAGAGGGAACTGGCCAGACAAGATGAAAGCGCAGCAGTGAAATGGAGATGCTGGAGGTAGAATTTGAATAGCACATACATGGAGTTAGAGAAGAAACAGCAGACTGTGCGAATATCACCCTTGCTGCCATCAGAGAGACTGGCTGTCTTGTGACACTGACTGCTCAAAAGATTAGATGTTGGAAGCTGACCTAACCTAGAAGGAAAGGTGCCTGCTCCATCCTTATCCCAAGTGATACAAACAGAAGGAAGAAGCACAGTACTTTGGTAAGTGTTTTACAAAGGAGAACAAAAAATTACTTGTATCTCCATGTTCTAATGTCTTAATTGACAGCATAGTAAGCAAATTCTCATGTTACTGTAATTTTCATTTCTCTGTACCTTTCTAACTGGCAGGATGAGAGTTGTTGAAGTTGTGATAAAATGCTTTAAAGGTCATGGAACAATGGTAACTTCCCCCATTGATTTGTTAAGATTATTTGTATAGTTTCAGCTTATGTGGCCATCGTCAGTCTTGGGTGCCATGCAGAGTGAGGACTGCCTGGGGTATCCACCTCCTGGCAGGTTCTTCAGACAATACCAGATGCAAATACACTCTTAAGTGGATTAGGTACCAAAGATATTATTAGTATTCTTTCTTTCTTTTTTAATAGTTTATTGCCAAGTTGATTTCCATATAACACCCAGTGCTCTTCCCCACAAGTGCCCCCCTCCATGACCAATCCCCCCACTTCCCCTATCTCCCTCCCTCTCCAGCCCTCAGTTTGTTTTCAGTATTATTTTTTTCAAAGATTCACTTTCTTTTTTAAAATGTTTCTATTTATTTTTGAGAGAGAGAGAGAGAGAACACAAGTGATGGAGGTGCAGAGAGAGACGACACTGAAGCAGGCTCTAGGCTCTGAGCCATCAGAGCAGAGCTTGATGCGGGGCTCAAACCCATGAACTGCGAGATCATGACCTGAGCTGAAGTCGGAATCTCAACCTATTGAACCATCCAGGTGCCCCATTACAGGTGTTTCTTTATGAGAAGTCTTGCTATAGACAGATGAATGACCCCCAGTGATCCATCACTTACCTGGTGCAGATGTCAAGGATCATGGTGTTCAGGGCATCCTGAGGCCTCTTGACTAGAAACACAGAGACAGAAAAATGGGAGGGGGGGGTGTGTCCCTGGGTCCCAATTCAGGAAGGGGGCAGACGTAGAATGAGGGTGGGGGAAGGGTAACATGGAGGGTCTTCACTCTCTTACCATCTTCAGGAGCTGGTCGGATATTCACCCTGAGGTCAAACTTCCTGCAGGTGCGGTTGGTTTTGATCTTGGCATGGTACATTGTCACCACCTGGTGAGATATCAGGACGATGGAGTGTCAGCCCACTTGAGTTGAGAAGAAGAGGGTCCCTCGGAGCCAGAGGGGCTGAGAGAAGGTGGGCTGAGCCGGCGTGTGCTCCTGCTCCTTACCGACAAGGTGCCTTGTCCTTTTCCTTTAGCTGTTACTACGAAATTCTCATTTTTCTTGGTCTGCAGGGAGCAGGGAGAGAGGAGAAAGGATGTTGGGAACCAACCCTTCCCCTGGCTGCAACCGTCATCTGCCCTATCTCTTGCCTCTGGGAAACCCTGGCTGGTGTGGAGGGGGACAGAACGGGGTTGGCTAGGCAGCTGTACCTCTGCTGACCGCTGGAGGCTAGCAGATTCCCAGAGGATGGTGTACTTGATGGCAGAGCTGCGGCTGGGTAGGTCAATGGATACATCCAGATTCAGGTCCTTGTGGTCAGGGACATCCTTCTGGTATTGGGCCAAGGCTTGGAACACCATGAAGGTGGCCTAGAACCCATGAAAAGAAAGAGGGTGAGCCAGTAGATGGAGAAAGTGGTTAGAACCCACTGGGGAAGGAAGAGATTCAGATAAGAGGGAGGGTGGTTCTGAGACTATAGCCTAGGAACCCCAGAGAAGGTGAGGAAAAGATTAGGGGTTGTTAGACACTGAGGACATGTCCTAGATTCTCCAAGGGACAGTGGCTTAGACAAGAGCTTGAACACACTGAGAAGGGGTCTAGAATCCACCAGAAATTGTAGGTATAAGACTGAAACTCTAGCACGACTGAGAATGTGGCCCAACCCATCCAGAGGAGAGACTAGGACAAAGGTTTGGAGTCACTGAGAATGTGTTTAGAACCCATTTGTGAAAAAAGAATGAAGTTGGAGCTTGAAGACATTTAACAAATGCTCTAGAATTCAAAAGGGATACTGAGACTGGCAGCTTTCTAGGAAGAAAGGGGTCAAACTGGAGCCTGAGGCGATTGAAACAATGTCCTAGAACCACTCTCCAGGGTCAAAGATGCTTAGATGATGTCCTAAAATAGCCAAGAACATGGTCTAGAACCCACAGTAATATGAACTAACAGTGGGAGCTGGGGGGAACTGAGAACCTGATCTGCAACTGACAGGGCTAACACTGGGAGCATGCTGGACCTGACAACATGATCTTGAACACATAGGAAGATATGGGCTAACACTGGGAACATGCTGGAACTGCAAACATGGTCTAAAACTCACAGGAAGATATGCACTAACACTGAGAGCCTGCTATGACTCAGAAACTGGTCTAAAACACACAGGAAGATATGAGCTAACACTGGGAGCCTTGTCGAACTGAGAACATAGTGTAGAACCCACAGAAAGTTAAGAGATAACACTGGGAGTCTTGTGGAACTAAAAACGAAGTCTAGAACACACAAAAAGACATGAGCTAACACTGAGAGTCTGATGGAATTGAGATCCTGGTCTAGAACCCACAGGAATATATGAGCTAATACTGGGAGCCTGGTGGAGTTGAGAATGTGGTCTAGATATCAGGAGGCTCAAAACACAGCTTGGGCATTGAATGTAGTCTGGAATCCACCACTGGGTTCAAAACTAAAAAAGCCGGATCTCTCAACTCCATTCCAGCCACTCTGACTTGTGGACAGCAGGGCTGCCCCTCTTGGTCTTAGCGTCTTCTCTGGGAGGCCAGTGGGAGGCCAGAGGAGGTAGGCAGGCAGGTGCCTGGGGGACATGGGGTCACTTGCCTGGGTGGAGCCATAGCCACCTCCGTAGTATCTCTGCTCATTGAGCCAGCTCACGACGGGATGTACAGAGTCAAAGTCTCTGAGCTCCAGCAGGGCCAAGAGGGCATAGGATGTGGCCTCCACATTGTAGAGCTGCTTTCCAGGCTCCTCCCAACTTCTCCTGTCTGCAGAGAGAACCCCCATCCCCCACACTCACTGCGCTGTCCAGCCTGGAGATGGCTCAGAGAAAACTCAGAAAAAGACTCACGCTAGACTTCTTGGTGTTCACATGTCCTGACTGACATCCAAAGTCCTCACTCTGCTGACTCCTGCCTCACTCTCTTCTTTCACTAACCTTCCCTCTCATTTCAATTCTCATCTGTAGCCCCACTGATCTATAGGAGATTCCCTAAACTTTCCATGCTCATTTTACTCACTGGACCTTTTCAAATTCTGTACCCTCTACTTGGAGCACCTTTCCTCCATCTATTCCTGGTTAATCCCATCCTGCACACTTCAGCTTCAATGGCATCCCATGAGTGGGCGAGGCCCTCCCTCTGTCTCTCAAAACATCCTGTGCTGTCCTGTCCCAGCACTATGATGCTCTGTAGCAACCTATTAACTCATTTCTTTCCTCAACTGGAGTGTGAGCCATGATGGCAGGGGCTGTGTTGTAGTCACTGTGATGTCCCCAGTGCTCAAGAAAGCATTTGTGGCAGAGATTGTCACTAAAAAGCATTCCCTCCTCTGGGGTGCCTGGGTGGCTTAGTCGGTTGAGTGTCCGACTTTGGCTCAGGTCATGATCTCAAGGTTCATGAGATTGAGCCCCACGTCAGGCTGTCTGCTGTCAGCACAGAGCCTGCTTTGGATCCTCTGTCTCCCTCTCTCTCTGCCCCTCACCTGCTCATGCCCTTTCTTTCAAAACTAAATGAACATTAAAAAACAAAAACAAAAAACAACAACCTGTTCCCTCATTTCCTGGGCACAGAGTTGGACTACATCTCCCACATGTCTTTGCAGGCAGGTACGGCTACATGACTGAGCTCTGGATGATGGAATGGACTCTGGCAATGTTAGGGGACACTTCCATGCCTGGTCTACCTCCCTTGTACAATCCACCTGACTGTTTCCCCTTCTGCTTAGATGGAGTGGATCTCAAGGACCCCAGGGTGGCAGAGCCATGAAAAGATAGAGGCCGGGATCCCTGCATGACTGTCTAGAGGAGAGTTGTCCACCGCCAACAAACCTCCATTGTGCTAAACCACCTGAGTCTATGTGTTACTTGACATACGTTACATCAGTGAGTGGTGCAAACCTGACGCAGTATATTCATCTGAGCCAAGGATTAAGTGCTCACTATGTGCTAGGCACTGTGCTAAATTTCCTATGGCATTATCTTATCTAATCTTAATTACCCTTGAGGTAATGATGACAACATCAGTGATAGAGCCCTCACTGTATGCTAGACTTTCTTCCTACATTACTCCTTCAATCTTCTCAACCACCTATGATGTAAATATCATCTTCAGATGAGGTCCAGGAAGTATCAGTGATTTTCACCAGGTCACACAGTGAGAATGTGGCAGAGGGGATTTGAATTTGGGTCTGTCTGATGTCAGAGCCCATGTCCTTTTTCCTGAGTCATAGCAAGAGCTCAACACACAGTTGTTAAATGAATGATGCTACCTTCTTGTGTAGCTTACAGTGAGGATTTCTCACACTTCAAAGCCATTCACCCAGCAGGGCTTGGGACCGTGCACTCCAGTTCAACTTGAAGCTCCCATCCCAGCACAGATTAGAGACACACATGCCAGCTCAAAATGACTACCCCAAACCCTGGCCATGCATTCCTCTTTACCTCGCCAGGCTTCCACTCACTTTTGGCTGTGCTCAGAAATTTTGTGAGGAGGTCATTATTCAGCCTGCCTAATCGGGCCAGGGCATAGCCTGCAATGGCCACAGAATATGGTCTCCTCAGGTTCCTGTAGTGGGCTTCAAGATAATCTCTTGCCTTAGTGATGCTTTGCTCCAGGCTCTGTAAGAAAGAGGATTGGGTTCTCTGGTAAGGTGGCTATTGCTGCCACAGAGATCTGGTAAGGATCACACAAATGCCAATTCCTGGGAACACACATGATTTCTGTTCTTGGGACATATTTGTTTAGGATCTGTCTTTTTTTTTGGGGGGGGTTTTCCAGACATTTTAGTCTCCGTGAACTGCCTTGTTGCTGAGTAACTCTGATGTGCCTGGGACAGTTCATATAGCCAGTGGTGTACTGGTAACAGTTTAAACACCAGCTCTCCAGACTGTGCAGGGGGGCGGGAGGGTTTATTGCCTGCCAATTACTGTGGTGTAAATGGTCCCACTATGGCCAATTTCAAGCTACCAATGTAATGGCCCTGAACATGGAGGGGAGAACATGGAGGGGAGAACATGAGATACGCACTCATGACTTAGTGTGAACCAGCTTCAGCACCCCACTGGGAATACCTCTTCTCTAATCATCAGCTTCATAACTAACACTTAGGATATGGCAGTCACACAGGCAATTATTGAACATGAGGATCCTATGGGGTTGGGATAATTTTCATCATCACTACTGCACGGATGGCCATATTGAGACCCAGAAGGATGATGGATGGAGGAAGACATGATTCGTATTGTTTGAGAACTTTCTTGGTGTAAATATTACCATGGCCAATTTCAAACTATGTGAAGTCAGTGAATGCACAGCTGGGAGAAGGTGGGCAGTAGCACAGAATTAGACAGCATTTCCACCACATAGGTAATAAATAACCTCAAGATGGATAGATTTGTCATACATAATGAAGGAAAGTAATAAAAGTTAGGAAGTGATGAGTTTTGAGTGTTTACTACTTTTGCTTTTAGTGCTCAATGCTTAGTCTAACATAAATTTAAGTAATTTGATTGAAAAGAATGATTGTGTTTAACAACTAGCTTGGGAACATCAGGGAAATTTAACAGTTGGCTTTCACAGACTGATCCCAGCACACTCTTGATCTGCATCCCAGCAATCTGGTTCTACAGCGTATGCTGTATTCAGGTATAGTGTTGCCATTTTGTAGAAGAAAATGTTGTTGCGTTATTGCAGAAACTAATCCTTTCACCGCCCAGCTGCCTGTCCTCCATCTACTCGTGACTTTTGCAGAAACTTCTCTCTTTCATTCATCCGGCCACCGAGGAAGCAGCCATATTTGCTCAGTAAGACCTACTTGCTGTCCTCAGCTGATTGGTCCAAGTATGATCACCTGACCCTGGGAGGGCCAATCAGAACCGCCCCCCCGGGAATCAGAAAGCTCTTGCTTTGGTCTGGCTATTTCCCCGAGGAAGGCAGCCAAGTTCTTCCAGGCAGGCTGGGTGGCAGGGGGAGAGGAATTACTGGGCACAGAATGGCCTGAGTCCCTCTAAGGCCCTAAAGTTACAGCCCCCTCCCCTTTATCTTGAGTCCGATGAAGGGAGGGGCAGCTGGCTGAGGGTAAGATCCTGGGGTCCTCAACTTCACAAGCTAAAGGTCAAGCAAACCATTCCCAAACCTCGGGATAAATCAGAGGGAGCAAGCACAGTGACTCTCAGGAGCCCAATTCCTAAGCTTCACTATCTCAGAACCAAAACCAGAGGAAAAACAGACCCAATATTTGTTATCATTTCCTTTTTTGGGGTCATGGGCCCCTTCAAAATTTTCCTAAAAGATCTCCCGAACTAAGAAAATAGTCTTGATGTGTTCTGGGGTCTGGGTAGTGCCTTTTCTTCAGGGAAGCAGGAAGGTACAATGCACTGATCATGTAGTAGTGATGGGGAAGCAGGCTGAGGGGCCTTTTTGTTGAAATTGGCTGAAAGTCTCTGGACAGGGTAAAGCAGGCAGAAAGGACCCATTCTTTGATCTCCTTGTATCTCAGTTTTCTCTTCTGTAACCTGGGGATAATAAGAGTGCCTACTTCTTGGGTTCTTACAAGGATTATAGGACTCAACATGTGCAGCTCTTAGATGAGCATCTTAGTTAATGCTCAAAAAATGCTGGGAATTATAATGGTATTCTGGGTCTTATGGCCACTGTGGTGGCTGCTATTGCACTGGGAGAACTGGGAATCACCCGAATGCAACACCTCACCCTCCACGGTGGGTGTGCCCTGGGGAGGGGAGGGGAGAAGGAGAGGATGGCGGACACTTACGTTGACCTTTTGCCTGCAAATATCTGAAGCCTCTTGCAGCGCAATGAGAACAAAGGCTGTGAGGGACACATCCTTCTCCTCATTCTCCTGGAAGCCACCCTAGAATAGGAAGCAGGAAACAAGGATAGTATGACCAGTGTGTCCCCCAATGCTGACCAGTCCCCCTGTAGGGTCAGCAGGTCAAGGCAGGGGCGAGTCTCTCCTCAGTGTCTCCCTAGGTGGGCCACACTCTTCAGTACTCCTTCACTCAGCAATTGTTGCTGGTGCTGTGGGAAGATGGTGGGCGAGAGCCAGACACCAGCTTC
>JAQQST010001802.1:0-11648 GCA_028646485.1 Cryptoprocta ferox
CTTCCACAATGCTTCCTTGGACCACAATGTGTGAGATGAAAAGGGCTGCTGTGCTGAGGGAGACCAGTGTGAGGATTCCCTTGGTCTCTCTTGAGTCTGTTGTCTCTCCCATACTATCGACATGGAAGGGAGACTGAGACACCTGTTTCATGGAACTAACTTACCTTTGGAGGGTTAGTTTCCCTTCTTCCTAAGGCAGAGATCTCTCTGTATGACCTCTGATAGAGAGCCAAGCACTCTGTACTCTTTGAAAGGTAGTGACAGAGAACCCACTATCGCATAAGACAGTTTGCTCTACTCTTAAACAGCTCTAATAATCGAATCATTCTTCTTTCCAGTAAATTCAGAGTTTAAATGTTTTTTGTTTTTTTGTTTTTAATTTCATTTGAGAGAGAGAGAGAGAGAGGGAGGGAAAGAGAGGGAGTGTGTAAGCAGGGGAGAGGGGCAGAGGGAGGGAGAGAGAATCTTGGGCAGGCTCCACGTTCAGTACAGAGCCCGACATGGGGCTTGATCCTATGACTCTGGGATCATGACCTGAGCCAAAATCAAGAGTCGGACACTTAAGCAACTGAGCCATCCAGGTGCCCCATAAATTCAAAGTTTAAATCCAAAGTTTGCCTTGTTATTTTTTGTCCAGAACTACTCATTTCTATCAGAAACAACATCCAAGAACCTTTCACCCCTCCTGCCTGAGAGTATCCCAAATAATTGAACAGGACCATATTGGTACATGGTTTAAAAAATCATGACTGGAATCTGGCTTTTCATGATGAAATATAAGTTGGCCATCGACCTGGGGCACGCAAGGTGACTATTAAGGTGGCCACAGTGAGCAGCCAGCATGTCATCCACCTATGCGTCCACATCTCCTTTCAGTAAATATCCATTGAACTGCTAATAGTTAATGGGAACTCTTTTCAGTTCTGGTGATAAAATAGGGGCTTGCAAACAAATCCAAGTTTTGGAAAACTTACACTCTAATGAAGGAGGTAAATATTTTTCTAATTAATGAAAATTAATGAATTAATAAGCTGAGATAAGAGCTCTCAATGAAGGTGATGGTCATTGGGGAGCATGTGTCAAGGGAACATAACAAAAGTCAGGTGGAGGTGTCAGCTGAGGGGAGGTGTAGGCTGAGGGGGAGAGTGTTGGGTGAGGAGAAGGTGTCAGATGAGTCTTCTCGTGAAAGGTGACCCTTGAGCTCGACTCTGAGAAATAAATAGGAGTGGACAGTGTTTCCAGTCGGAGGGAACACCGCGTGACAAAGCCTTGTGACAGAAGTCGTTGGCTTACTTAAGGACTTGAGAGAAAACCTGTGTGGCTGGAGCACAGAGAATCACCAGAGGGTGGTGGAGATACCCTCTGAGAGACAGACAAGATAAGGCTGTGTGGAGCATGATTAGAATTCTCCTTGTTCTAAGAGAGATCAGAAGTGATCAAAAGGGGAATGATACCAGATTTGCACGTTGAAGTGATTCCTCTGGATATTGTTGGGGGAAAAGGTGACGGGCCAATTTGACTTTGGGACCAACAACTGTAAGTCAGGAAGAGCTAACAGCAGCTTTGATTAGGTTATAAAATGGAAATGGAGGGAAATACTCCAAACTGAAAGAGATTTGGGAAGAGGGATTAGGATTCAGCAACAGATTGAAAATGAAAGGTTAAGGAACGGGCACTGTCAGGGAGGGGCTTTGGTTTCATTCAAATAATTAAGTTTTCCAGGGTGAAAAATACACATGCTTCAGTGGCTTTGGGCAGTCCATTCTTTTTTTTTTTTTTGTGAAAGTTTACATACAGAGCCAAACGATAAATTCACTCCAAAAAAATAATTATAATATCAAAATGTCATTGGCACAGTGGTTTCCTGGAAGTGAATGGTGGCCTTGCTTGTGTTTGATGCAGACCAGTGTCCCAAAGCACATTATCAGAAAAGCTGGTGAAACCCCAAAGATCAGTGAGCTTCAAGCTCCGCCCCTTGGAACGATTGTAAATGGGCTGTTTGCAGGCCCGAGGGTACATTCTTATATATAATTTTATATTGCTTCCTAAGACTAGCTTATTCTCTACCAGGAGCTTGGAGAAGACTTAGAAATTATTCATTTCAGAGTTTCCTTATATAGAATAAAACAACAACAATAACAACAACAAACTCCCCCCAAAAACTAAAGAGCTGCATAGTGAATGTGCTAAGACCAAAATACATTAGTGGTTTTATTCTCAAAAAACTATCACAATCCCATTTCAATTCTCTTCCATCCTTGCAGCTTTTGAAAGAGCGATTACTTCAGACACAAATCATGTCTGCCCTTTGGGTTATTTTTGCACTTTGTACAAAAGATCTTTATTTTAGGCGACTATTTTTGGGACTACACAATCACTGTGGTTGAGTGATAAGCCAGATTAATTGACCCGGAAGACCAATTGGTGGAGCAAGCTAAAGAGCTGTGAGGAAGAGAAGAAGATGGGGCACCTGGGTGGCTCAATTGGTTTAAGCATCTGACTTCGACTCAGGTTACGATCTCACAGTTCGTGAGTTTGAGCCCCACATCAGGCTCTCTGCTGTCAGTGTAGAGCCCACTCAGATCCTCTGTCTCCCTCTCTCTGCCCCTCCTCCATGTTTCTCTCTCTCTCTCTCTCTCTCTCTCAAAATCAGTAAACTTGAAAGAGGAGGAGGAGGAGGAGGAGGAGGAGGAGGAGGAGAGAGTCTGTGAGGAGAGGCACTAGAGTGAGGACGGATGACATGTTTGCCTCTGAGCCTCAGAGGGACTGGCTGTGTCTGCTTCCTTCATCAGGGTTTGGACCTGAAGGACCACAGGGAGGCATCCCACTCACTCTGCTTCCAGAAGCCTTAGATGAACCCTACTGTCTTGGGGTTAGTTGCAGAGGAACCGATAGGGCAAATCTGTCCTTCTGGAAAATTCAGGCCCAAAATGAGCTTGGATAAGAAGGCCATGGTCTCCATCTTAGTTTTGAGCCTGCGATCTGGCCAACCACCCACAAACATGTATTCACGTAGCCCATTAAATTAAACCTAAAGTACTATCAATCTTTTATGCAACTGATCAACACCCTGCTCACTTTTGACCTGCACTTGATTGTGATTATTTCTTGTCCGTGATTCCTATAAGAGTGCAGACTTTCCCCTTCTTCCCATCTAAGCTCTTTGGCTGGTTCAATAATTACATTGGCATAAGACAGATGAGTAGGAGAAAAACTTAATTTTGTAGATACTGGAGCCCTGTAAAAAAATCGAGACTCTGAGATAGTCAGGCTGTTGAGGCTTATAATGCCATCTTGAGCTAAGGAGAAGGGGGCAGGGGTCCGGGCTTCAGAGGGGTGCAAGGCAATTCATGGGAAGATGAGAAGATCCAGTGTTTGGTTCACACATGTTTGCCCTGACATGCTGCGAAGTCTGTCTTACATAAAAACTTGTCTTGGGTAATAGCTCTTTTCTTGGCATAGGCCCCCATGGAAATTTTTTTTTGATAGTTGAAGAAGAGGCCAAAAGCTTTTCCTGAGTCTTGTTGGTCTTCATTGCCTTAAGCTCAACACAATCTATGTGCCAAAGTGGAACATTTTGGGGTGATGTTTTCTGCTCTCTTCTTTCTTCACTCTAAGACTCATTACTAGATTTTGCACCATTTGCTTATGTCTCTCCTGGATTGGTTGCTTCAGGTGACTCCCCTCCAACTCTGGGATCTTCTTTCTGCTGCCTGCTCTGCCTACTGGCCCTGGAGAAACCTCATTTTCTCCATCTGCCAGTTTACTGGCTCACAGGCCCTCCTGGCCTCCCAAAGGAGGGGAGCTGATGGACACAGGAGGCAGTCATTCTAAGTGGGCCAGTTATGTCTGCCTGAATTTGCTAACATCTATTACATACACACCTGCCACTTTCAAAGATGGATTTTTTTCCTTATACAGACCTATGATGGTTCGACTTGTAAGTTCTAGACTTTGTAATGGTGCAGGAGTGATACACATTTAGTAGAAGCTGTGCTTCAAGTTTTGAATTTGGATCTTTTCCCAGGCTAGTGATGTGAAGATGATACTCTCTCATGATGCTGGGTGGTGGCCGTGGGCTCCCAGGAAGCCACATGATCACCAGGGTCAGCAGTCTACACACTGACAACTGTCCTGCCCCATAAAACCTTTCCATTTTTCACTTTCAGTATGGGATTCAATAAATTACATGAGATTCTCAACACTTTACAATCAAATAGGCTTTATGTTGGATGATTTCACCCAACTTTTAGGCTCATATTTCAGTGTTCTGAGCACAATTAAGCTAAAAGAGGCTAAGCTGTGATATATTAAATGAATTTTTAACTTCTGATGGGTTCATCGGGATGTAACCCTATCGTAAGAGAAGGGAGATCTGTATTTCCTTCTGGAGGCTGTTGCCAGCACTTCTGGTATCTGGCTGATTTTCTAATCAGATGAGCCAAGATGGGTGTTGATTTATTTTTGCAGAAAACGGAACAGAAGAATCATATATTACTTACCTAAATGACGAAACAGGGAGCATGGAGGCATTCGTGCTTGGAAAACAGAACAAAGTCAAACGTGAGGAAGGGGATGTATTTTGACTTACATTCTTTGAGCTGTCAAAAACTGGAGTAAAAGTACAGCCGAAATCTGGAGTTCACAGTTTCATTAAGGTGGGAGTTGCATGGAGGAAAGTCACCCCTCCAAGGGGATGGTGTATTGTATTTACTTTCAGAAAGCTGTACAGGTCCTCCTGAACGGTGTCCTCTTGAACAGACACGGTGTAGAATTCCATGATATTTAGTGCACCTGCATCTCATGGGACTTAGGAACCTGTCTTCTCAAAAATACACATCCTACCAACATAGGCAAGAGGACTTGGCTTTCCCAAGGCAGAGACGCACATGAAGGTGCCCATACAGCACCCCCAGAGTTCATTGGAGACCCTGCACATCTAATTCAGTTTGCCCAAAGTTGGGCAAATTATTTTGACAGATATATATAAAAGTAGGCACAGACCAAGACATTTTGAGGACATATTTCTCAGAGTCAATCCAGCCACCCCTGCATCTACCATAGTCCAGGGAAATTGAGTCAGGATAACTCCCCTTCCCCTTCCTGTCCTCTGTCTGTCCTTTGCCACCAGTTGGCCTTCTTCCCCCTGATCCAGCATTGTTTGCACTGGCTCCTGCCTCTCTTTGGAAGCATGGGAGGGCACAAGGAGACAGTGGCGTGTGTCTTTGTTATGCAGGAGTGGGTATTTCAGGCCAGACATAACTTAAAGAGAGAGATCCGAGTGAAAAATGTACTAGAAGGAAGGGAAGAGAGAATTTTATGAGAAGAAAAGAAGGACGCACTTTATGAGGACAGAGTCACTGTAAGCAGAGAACAGGTAACTGATCGGCTGCTTCACAGCTGGTATTTTTTCTTCATGCAGGTTATTAAGGGGAAAAAATTGAAATGAAAAGGATCAACTGCTCCAAACAGCATTTAACTGAAGAATATCTACTACAGCCTCTTCAACCAGACTGTGAGCTGCCTGAGAACAGCAGGGCGCAGGCTCCCCTGACTCCAGATTAGCCAGGAGGGAGTCACTCCTGGATAAACAACTCCAAAACCACAACATAGTATCATCATAAAAGTTTATTTCTCATTCATTGCATCTTCATGTCAGTTTTACTTTGGGATAAGGATAGGACCCTGCTCTGTGTGGAGATTCAGGGAGATTGCTGCTGTCCAATAAATGCCTTTGAATGAATAAAATGGTTAATGGAAAATATTTACTATATATAGTTATACAAGTCAGATAACCCAGAGTTAAAATTAACTAAATTCCCAGAACAAATATGAAAGGCTCGTAACATGAAAACATTACCAACCTCACCAATAATCTGCAACACAAAGAGTGACTAAGAAGACTCTGCTCCTACTTAGAATGTAGAAAAGTTAGAGTCTTGCTCCCACCCTTACAACAACAAAATTAAGCCAGATCATCTACAAAATCACAACTTTTTCTAAACCCATTAGAGAGCTAAGGCTGCAGGGCAAGCACCTGATGAAAAATCTAAGGAAAGAGAGAGAATGCCTCCGAGGAGAAAAAAGGTACAAGCACTTGCTTATGTGGGAGCAGATGATTGCCACTAAGTTCCTCACATGAAAGAAGAATTCAGCTAAAAGTTTTAATGGATTTCTCAAAGCTGACCTTGAGTGAGTGGGGGAGGGGCAGAGAGAGAGAGTGAGACAGCTGTCAGCAGAGACGGACGCAGGGGTTGAACTCATGAACCATGAAATCATGACCTGAACCGAAGTTGGACGCTTAACTGACTGAGCCCCCCAGGCGCTCCCAGATGCAACTTTTTAAAAAAAAGATTCACAAAAACTGGATCAATTATTTTGTTGTTGTTGTTGTTGTTTTTAATAATCTCTATGCCCAACATAGAGTTCGAACTCATGACCCTGAGATCAAAAGTCATATGCTCTACCAACTGAGCCAGCCAGGTGCCCCTGGATCAAGGATTTTAAAACAATGAGTATTTCTTACCCATTAGATTAATAATATGCACTTTTTATGAATGTGATAATGATATGATTATTAAGAACAGTGTTCTTAGAAGTATTAATTGGGATATTAATTTGCCAAAGTATATTCATATTCTTTGATCCAGAGATTCCACCTATAGGTACTTAACCTAAAAATATGTTGGCTTATGGGCACTACATGAACATTGCTTCAAATTAGGAGTAATTCAAACTAATTGAAGTGACCAACAATAAAATAAGAATTAAATAAGTCATGATAAATTTGCTTTTGAATATGACTGCCCTTCATGACCATGTTCTGCCACATAAAGATTTATAACACATGCTGTTAAAGAAGAAATGCAGATTACGAACAGCAGTTACAGTAGCTTTCTTTACTAATTATTACAGATTGCTAAATGCTTCATATAGATGCCTTGTTTCATGGCCACCATGAATATAACTATTTTCACAAATGAAGAAAATGAGCCATTCAGTTTGGGAGTGCGTTTTGTAATCAGGGCCACACCGCGCTACTTTCAAGATCTGCAGAGATATTTCTCTGCCTTTTGCATACCTTAAAACCACTTGGTACAAACTACAGCAATACGATGTCAGTGATGGCAGATACGTATCTCTGAGCTGTGAGCTTCTCTTGGGTCCCACACTTCAAATCTAGGGGAAGTTCCAGTTTCTCACTTACTTTATGCTGGGCTTGAGGAGGAGCTCCAAAGGGTGGCAAAGTACAAAAATGGAAGATAGAGCAGGTCCGTGGCATGAGAGGATGAAGCTATTTAGGTGAAAACAAAATCAAAGATGCAAAGTCTTTTGGGTAGAGGGTCATTTCTTGTTCTCTCCTTCAGAGATAAATGTGCTTAGAAGTAAGAAGTTAGGAGGGAATCATCATGACAGTAAGGAAGCCAAGGTGTTGATTGGGCAGGTCACTGGAAGACCTCATTCTTTAACTCTTTATCACCATTATCTACAGAGAGTCAGTTACAGAAAGTTTGTATAAAGTAATAAGAATATGAAGTAGTAAGTGTAAGAACGTGAAGATGATGAGTATGTAGCTCAGAATACAAACATCATTTCTGTGCGGAGCCATCCTTATCCTCAGGGTCCACAGATCAGGTCTGGTGTGAAGGGAGTTTCGGCAGGTGGAGACATCTTCTCAGCATGAAATCTGTTCCCTAACTAGCTGAGGGATGTTATGGTCTCGATGACTTCCCTCAATCTCTCTAAACTTCCCATTTTTCATTGTAGATGAAGAAACCAGATTCAGTGCTTCTTTGTTTTTAGTTTTTTTTTTCACATTTATTTATTTTTGAGAGAGAGACAGAGCACAAGTGGGGGAAAGGCAGAGAGAGAGGGAGACACAGAATCTGAAGCAGGCTCCAGGCTCTGAGCTGTCAGCATGGAGCCTGTGTGGGGCTTGAACCCACGAACCGCAATATCATGACCTGAGCGGAAGTGGGATGCTTAACCGACTGAGCCACCCAGGCGCCCCCCAGACTCAGTACTTCTAAGTTCTTTCATTGTCTGGTTTCCCAAAAGTGACCCAAATTATCTTGAATGTATGTATATCTATACTATAAATACTATGTATATACTATATTTAATATATATTGTATAACTATTTATCTATTCTATATGTCATTAACATTATTAACTAATATTTTAATGTATATTATTATTAATACATGTTATTAGGATGATATTGGGCAACGAGATAAACATAAGTCTATATTTTACTCTTGGCATCTAAGCCCACCAGAATAAAAGACACACACTCAGAAAGCAAGCAGTACAGGGGAGGACAACATGTTATTTTTCCGTAGACCTGGGGCCCAAACCAGAAAGGCAGATCTGTAATGCCTCTTTTCCTAGATCAGTTGCCCATAAACAGCCTTGGACCTTCACAGAGGGAGACGCCTCATTCCATTCTTCTCAACTTCCGCCTCATCCTCACCCCCCTCCCTCTAACAGACCTACCCCAACAAGGACCATGGCCTGATTCTCAATCAAGGGCAGTGATTGACCATCTGCCTACCATTAGGGAAGTGATTTCACCTTTCTGTTCCTTCTTTTTCTCAAATTAGGAGAGTAGAAAGGAGAAAACTGTCAACCATCTAGAGCTAGGCCGAAGATTAAGCGACACAAAATAATTGCAAAACACCAGGTAGTGAATATGTGACCAAGAAATCTACTGTAAATGTCAGGTTGTGGATACCTCCTTTCTGCCATTGAACTCTATAGTGCATGAATTATTCCATAGCGCAGGTCTTTGTCTGAGGCAACTTCCTGATGGAATCCACATAGGGTGAGATCCAGCACGAGATCCAGGAAATACGGCTGGAGAGCTATGAGCTGTTGGCGCTCGAGTAAGGGAATGGAGCCAGTCATTCCACATCACACGGGGCTAGAATCACATGCAACACATAACTGTCTTCATGCAAATTGCCCGAAGGTGACTTATGTGGCAGAACAACTAGCCATTATGCCCTCTTAGGGGCACCAATTCTGAATAGATTCCCAATTTTCTGAGCGAAAGCAATCCTTTCTTATGAAACAGGGCTTAGCAACTGCAGCGCAGAGAATTTCTGTGCTGACATGCGCGCTCAGCAGGGTTTCTCTGAGCAGGGCATAGCCTGTTCAACATGCCTGTTCTTGACCCTAGCCTTCCCTTGTCAAGGTCTCACCCAAAGCATAAATGCAAATATTGCTTTGGGCCTGATGTGCAAGTCACAAAGGATTTACTCTTTTTTTTCGTATTCTTTTCTTCTACTATTTTTTAAAATTTAAATCCAAATTACTTAATATCTAGTTTTGTAAAGGTTTCAGGGGTAGAATTTAGTGATTCATTGCTTACATATAACACCCAGTGCTCATCCCAACAAGTGCCCTACCTTAATGTCCATCACCCATTTAGCCCATCCCCCCACCCACCTCCCCTCCAGCAACCCTCAGTTTTTTTCTGTATTTAAGAGTCTCTTACAGTTTGCCTCCCTCCGTGTAAATGATTCGCTTTTAAGCAATGCACTTCTGAATGAGACTCCTATCATAGCGCTCCCTTAGAAAAAAAAAAGTTTATTATTTTTTCCAAATTATAAAAATTATATATGCAAAATATGGCATTAGGATGGCACAGAAAAGTATAAACAAGAAAATAAAAAGTATCCATTAACACTCTATTTCCTAGAATTAATAGCTGGTATATCTATCACTGAATTTCTATCATATACGTATATAGCTTTTCTGTATTTGGATTTTATTTCCATATACAGCATTGTTAATGGCATCCAGGTTTTTAGAAGGACATTATGCTGAGGTTTGCATATACAAATAGGGATTGAGTTGTTCTTTCTTGTTTTTCCTGGGCTTGATGACCTTGAAGAAGAAAGAGATGAAGTTAGAGCAGTTGAGATGTAGCTAGTTCTACCTTTCTCCCTGCACTGACGCTGTCTTCTGACCACCAGTTGAATCCCCTTTTCCCTTCCTTTCTGTAAGGTTCTTCTCACTCTCCCCTTCAATGAATTCCTGTTCTTTGAGTCACCTTCCACCTTGGTTGAGACCCTAAAATGAGGTAGTCACTTACACACAGCATGAGTGCATGTGGAAGGGCAGGAGAGTGGAGGAAGCAGGTGTACTCAATGCTAAGAGTTGAGGGGAAGGTTCTCACTCAGAAGAGAGGTAGGAGGAGGGTGTGAGGCTGGGATGGAAAGACTGGAAGGTTTGAAAGCCTCAGAACTGGAGATATTAGGAGTGTGGTGTGGGTCTGGATGTTTCAACCTTTGATCTATTTCATTCTGACACTAGCCTTTGAGGGTCTTCCCACATCTCATGTGGACAAAGAGCATGGACTTAGTCCTGTAGAACCAAGCCCTCTGTCTGGGTAGACCAGTCTGTGTATCTCACTAAAGGCAGGTCACTTTGTGTTTTGAGGTACTCAGGGTCACTCTTGATCATTTAGGTCTGGTATGAGCTCTGTTTGCCATCCTCTAGGATATATGGCATTTCCCCCATGTTAGAGATGATGAGACTGAAGTTTCTGGTGCTTAACTTCACTAGCCAGTTAGAAAATCACAGAGCTAGGTTTTGAAAGAAATCTGCCCTAATGAAACCCAAATGTACTACATAATCTCACTACTTTGATGCATTGAACCAACTTTGTAATATTTAGCTAGGTATTATATCTTTTGAAGGCCTCTCTGGGGTTTCTCTCTCCAACACAATTCAAAACCTCCTTCTTTAAAGAAAGAAAGAAGGATAGAAAGGACAGTTGGTCTAGTTTTCTTTAAGTCTTCCACTTTGGAACAATGCTGTTCCCCAGAAGTTCCCACCTTGATGAAACTGTGAGTTACAGATCTCAGCTGTCTCGGAACCCCACTTAGTTCAAAGCAGATGAGGGTGAGTTTATCGCCTTCGTCACAGTTGACTTTGGTCAGTCGTCCATACACCATGACTTCAATCATCCCCGTATTATCTTGTATTTCATACAAAATGATGCATTGATTCAACACCTTTTTCTGCAAAAGAAAATCAACATCCTCCTCCTCAGAACTGGATCAGGTTTCCACATCTAGAGAAACACAGGGTGTGGGTGGAAACTTTTGTCTGCAACAGGTTAATATGCACTGGAGGTCCAGAATAAGGGGTAGCACATAGCTTAAGATGTTTTGTTCAGAGAATCCTCCTTATGAGTCTGAGGAGGATTGCCACTAATCCTCATTAAGTAGATTATGTCATTTCAGTCTGTGCTTCTTTCCTGTCCATTCTCTATTTACTCTTCCCAATCTGCCCAAATCCTGAATCTCGATCACCTGGTTCCATTGTTCTAGGTTCCTTCTCCCTCATTGTACTCATTAAGTCTGCACATGCACCTGTGTGCACAACCACTTACACAGGGCACAGGAGACAACATGGGTAGAAGGAAAAAGCTGCATTTCAGGGCAGAGTCATCTGTCGATGTCTTACTCGGGTTGTCACAACCAGCATCCAAGTTTGGGAGGCCAATTCTTTATTCACAATCAAGTTAAGCTGCACTAAAATGGATGAGTCAGAACTCAAACAAAATCATTACGGATATGTGTACTGACAGAAAGTCTACACTGTACTGGGCCAGGGTGCCTGTGAATGGATCATCG
>JAQQST010001803.1:0-11645 GCA_028646485.1 Cryptoprocta ferox
TGGCGTCCGTGTCGTCGCTCTTCCTGTTCTCGGTGCTGGTGTTCGTGGCGGTGCGGCTGTGCAGGCGGAGCCGGGCGGCGTCAGCGGGCCGCTGCCCGGTGCCTGAGGGCCACTTTGCGGGCCACCTGGTGGACGTCAGCGGCACGGGGACGCTGTCCCACAGCTACCAGTATGACGTGTGTCTGCGGGGAGGATCTGGAACCAATGAGTTCAAATTCCTGAAGCCTATTATTCCCAAATTTCCGCCCCAGGGCGCTGGTGACGAAATAGAGGAAAACGCCACCTTCCGGAATAGCTTTGGATTCAATTAGGGATCTGATCACAATGCCCTGAGTTTTGTCATTTATCTCTAATTTCCCCGAACACCGAGTTTGAGAGCGTCATGGAGAAAAATCCCACCTTCAGGTATGATTTCTCTGAATTTATCCTTTTCAACTTTATCTTGCCCAATTTTGGAAAAACTTAATTCTATGTCACTGCATCTATGTACACACAGTGCCATTCCAAATCTATGCACGTTATTGATTTTCCTGAAATGTTTGCCTTGGATGGCATTTGTCAGGATAAGCTGTCTTAATGAGATACGGTTTTTCTTTGTATTCTATCCATTTTGTTTTATCACACTCTAAGTACTTTTGATGCTAAATAGCAAAAATAAAAAGGTTTTACACAATTTTGTTTTCAAAGGAATACATGTAAATGATAATGTGAGATGTGAGAAAACCTGACAGAAAGCAACAATCTTCTATCTACTGTTCTTTCCTAGTTTTCATACAGACTGGCAAACATGTTTTAAACAAACAAGTTTTATTGAATTAATACATACAGAAAAGGGAATGAATCTTAATATCAATGTGTTTTCAGAAAGTGAACATACTTGGTACCAGCATCTTGGTGGTTAGTAATGAAACATTACTAACATTTCAAATACTACATAAATCACATCTTAAAGTCACTACCAGCCCAAGTATAGCAAGTATCCTGACTTCCAATACTATGATTTAGTTTTGCTTGTTTTGAATTTATATAATTGGAATAGAGTATGAACTGCTTTGTGTCTGGCTGATTTCATTCAACATTATGTTTATGGTATTTGTCCATGATAATGCTTTTAATTTTAGTTTTTCATTCTCATTGCTGTATAATATTCCACTGTGTAAATATTTTACAATTTATGAGCCATCCCACTGTAGATGGGTATATGGGTTGGTGCAGGGTTTGGCTATTTTAATAATATTGCTTTGAACATTCTCATACACGTCCTTTGGCAAACATGTACATGCATTTCTGTTGGTGTATACCTAGGAGTGGAATTGCTGCTCATTTAGTAAGTACATGTTCCCTTTTAGTAGATTTTCCAAATAGTTTTCCAAAGTGGTTGTACCAGTTACATTGATGTCAGTACTGTCTGGATATATCAGTTCCTCCACATTCTTGTGAACACTTGGTATAATTTTTTTTTCATTTTATCCCATTGGAAAGTACTTTTAAACCTTATTTCTAGTTCTTTTTATATTCATTTTTTATTACTAAAGAATATGTTTGTAACTGTTTTATAAACTCTGAACAATTTCCTTAGTTTTCTGCTACTGTTGTCTAGTACCTAGCACACTTAAAACTTCTCTCATTCATCCTTTACATAGAGCTCTGTCACTACTTTCCAGTACTTCTCTAAACAAGCTGAAACCTCCATTTATTGTTCGACTAACAGCAGTTCCTTTCCTTGTATGACAGAAAAGAATACAATTCTTTTTTTTTCTCTTCTTTCTCCCTTACACTTTCCAACCTCTATCAAATTAACTTTTACTTTTATGTAGTCAAGGTTGGTGACATTTTTATTCTATATCCAGAGCTAAGAATAGAATTCCCCCTTTTGTCTCTATATTGGTTTTAGAGCCAGAAAATTAGTATTAAAAATTCACTTTTAATGACCATATAAATTATGAATGCCCTGTAGCCAAAGATCTCTAGGACACACTGTATCAGAACAAAGTTGAGTTTATTGAGTTGTAATGAGGGAGACTGCACATTCTGGGAAAGCATCAGTTACCTTAGTAACAGTGCCTAAAAAGGTATTGGGCTTATATTAGGTGATTTTGCACAGGGTTCAGGGAAGTAGCCCTGGACTGGATGCTTCCACTGAATGGGAATAATTCTATCATAGGGTATCTTATTTAATTTTATTCAGGAGATGAGAAGAACAAAGTGAGGTTAAAACTGTAATTGGTTTTTCAAAAAACAGCATTCACTCAATCAGCTAGTACAGAGGACTCTGGTCATTGTTTTGGTTCATACAGTGTTCTTGTTTTTGACTGTGCTCAAGCATGATCATGATGTCATCTTATTGTGCTTTTGTTCCATCTGATCACAATCCCTCTTTAATGATGTTCTGTGAAGTTGTTTATATTCAACAGGAGAAGATCATGGCCTATTTGTGAGTGCCAGGCCTGTTCCTATGTATAAGAGGCTGATTTTCTCAAAATATTCATTGTACTATAAAATTCCTAGAAGAAAGCATAGGAGAAAAGCTTCATGACATTGAATTTGGTGGTGATTTCTTGGATATGAAACCAAAAGCATATGGAATAAAGGCAAAAATAGACAAATGAGAGTACATCAAACTTAAAAACTTTTGTAAACCAAAGAACACAATCAACAGTGAAAAGGCAACCTATGGAATGGGAGAAAATATTTGCAAATACTATATCTGATATGGAGTTAATATCCATAATATTTAAGAACTCCTACAACCCAACAAAAACAACAAACATCAAACAACCTTATTAAAAAATGAACAAAGGACTTAGATATTTCTCCAAAGATGATACGCAGATGACCAACAAACATAGGAAAAAATGTTCAACATCACTAATCATCAGAGAAATGGAAATCCAAACCACAATGTAGTGTCAACTTATACACATTAGGATGACTGCTATCAAAAAACAGAAATAGCAAGTTTTCAAAAGGATATGGAGAAACTAGTCCCTCTGTGCACTGTTGGTGAGATTGTAAAATGGTGCAACTGCTATAAAAACAGTATGGAGGCTTCCCAAAAAATGTAAAAGAGAACTTCTATATGATCTGGCAATCCCATTTCTGGGTATATACCTAAAGGAATTGAAAGCAGAGTCTCAAAGATATTTGTGCACCCGTGTTCATAGCAGCAGTATTCACAACTGGCAAGAGGTGGAACCAACCCAAGTCCATGTATGGATATATATATATATATATATATATATGGGTATATATGGAGGAGGGGGAGAGAAATATTATTGAATCTTAAAAAAGGAAAGGAAGTCTATCACATGCTACAACATGGATGAACATTGAGGGCATTCTTCTAAGTGAAAGAAGAAGATAGTCACAAAAAGGCAAATACTGTATGATTCCACTAACATGATGTTCCACAGTTGTTAAATTCATACAAACAGAAAGTATAATGTGCTTACCAGAGACTGGGGGAGGAGGAAAAGGAGAGTGTTTGTTTAATGGGTATAGAGTTCAGATTTGCAAAATGAAAACGTTCTGGAGATCTCCTTCCCAATAATGTGAATATACTTAACACTACAGAACTGTATACCTAAAAATGGTTATGATGGTAAATTTTGTGTTACTTTTTTAACCACAATAAAATACATTGCTCATTGCAGAGCTATATTACTAGTGGTAAGGACTGTATTTTCTGCTCCTTTGATCTACTGTTGTGTTTCCTGTGCCATTGAAAATAGAGTGTTCCTAGAATCAAGATAAAATAAATTAACCATTTTATTTTATTTATTTTAGGTTACTTTTTCTTTTTGAGAGAGAGAGAGACAGAGAGAGAGAGCATGCAAGTGGGGGAGAGAGGCACAGGGAGAGGGAGAGAAGATCCCGAGCAGGCTAGCATGGAGCCTGATGTGGGGCTTGATGCCATGACCCTCGGATCATGACCTGAACAGAAATCAAGAGTCAGATGCTGAGCCAACTGAGCCACCCAGGCACCTCATTTTCACCATTTTAACTCCATCAGTTGGCTTTACCATATCTTCAAATATTTCTAAATCAATAATTCAGGTTCCCATAATTCTTACCTGAAGCTCTCTATCTTCCTGCTTCTGTGTGGACTAAATGATCTCTAAATGCATGCAAAACTATCATCTTGTTTTTATACCTCTCCTAGGTAAGTCCACTGTTTGATATATTTCTTATCTCCTTTTTTTTAAAGCCTTCTCTGTGCTACAGTTTATCCTCAAGTGAATTCCTAAGAGAGGGTACACGAAAAATAAACTCTGTCTCTGCACGTCTGAAAATGCATTGTTTTCTTTTACACTTCATTGATGTGTTATATATGTCATTTGATGTCTTATAATTCTAACAATCTCTGCCTTTTCATATCTGGGATCATTTCATCTCTATTATTTCCTTAATAACTATATTCCTAACTTTATTTTTTTCTGAGCCTTGTGTTTGTCAGATATTGAACATTCTCAGTAATTTCTCTAATTTCTTATATTTCTCTTTTATTTTGCATCTTTGGTTTTTCCTCTCCATCCTCTTTTAAAGTGAATCCTCACTTTATTTTGAGTATTTCTATTTATTCCCCAGGAGAAGTGTTGATATTTGTTGCCACAGGATGCAGGGAGATCCTGGCAACTTCACAGTGGAAGAGTGACATGCTGAAAACAGAAGGGGAAAACCTCATGACATCAAATTTGGTAATACACACCAAAAGACATCGTAGTGAAATTTCTGAAAACTAAAGAGAAGGAAAAATCTTGAAAGCAGTGAAAGAGAAATGACACATTACTCATAGAGCAATAACAATTTGAATTACAGTAGATTTCTCATCAAAAACCATGGAAGTCAGAAAGAAGTGACACATTATCTTTCAAGTGCTGAAAGAAAAGAAATGTTAAAAGAATCCTATATCCAGTGAAAATATCTCTCAAGAAGGGAATTTGTTGCAAGTAGACCTATCCTAAAAGAATGGCTGATGGAAGTTCTCCAAACAGAAAGGAATCAATTAAAAAAGGAATCTTGGAACATCAGGAAAGAAGAAAAACACAGTAAACAAAAATGTGGGTAAATGCAATAGACATTCTTTCTCCTCCTGAGTTTTCTAAATTATATTGGATGGTTGAATCCCAAATTATATCTGATTATGTCTGATAAAGTTCTAAGTATACACTGAGGAAATATTTAAGACAATTTTAAATGGGGGAGGTTAAGGGGATATAAAGGGAGGTAAGTTTTCCACCCTTCTCTTGAACTGGTAAAATGACAATACCAGTAAACTGTAATAAGTTATGTATGGAACAACTACTATAAGAGCTATACAATGTGATACACCAAAACATGCTATAGATAAATCAAAGTGGAATTCTAAAAAATGTTCTAGTAACCTACAAGAAAGGCAGGAAAAAGAAAACAGAAACAAAAAACAGAGAACAAATAGAAAACAAAAAATCAAATGTCAGGGTTAGGCTCTAACATACCAGTAGTTACATTTAATGTAAATAGTATCCAAACAAAGAGATCGATAGAATGTGTTTTAAAATCCAAACACCAATCCAAAGAGATCGATAGAATGTGTTTTAAAAACGACCAGCTGTGTGCTATTAGAAACTTCATTTCAAATATAATGATACAGGCAGATTGAATGTAAAAAGATGGAAAATATATTATGTAAATGTTGATAAAAATGTATCAGGAGTGGCCATACTAATGTCAGATAAAGTGACATCAGAGGAACGAAAATGACCAGAGACAGAGTAGGACATTATATAATGATAAAAGAAGACATAGCATTCCTAAATATGTATACATATTTACAAACAAACAACAAAGTTGCAAAATATGTGAAGCAAAAACCTAAAGAACTGAAAGGAGAAATAGATCTACAATAAAAGTTGGATACTTCAACACCTTCTCTTAACAAGTGATAGAACAAGACAAAATCAGCAAGAACACAGAACCGAATAATACCATCAACAGGGTGGATCTAATCCAGATTTATAGAACACCTAGCCAAAAACACCAAAACACGCATTCTTTTCCAATGCTTCCAGAGCAAATGCAAGATAGACTACATAAACAAGGCCATAATACAAACTTCAACAAATTTAAAAGAATTGAAATCATACAGTGTGGGTTCTTCAATTACAATAGAATCAGACTAAAAAATCAAACATAAAATAACAGGAAAATCTTTGAATGCTTGAAAAGTAAACATTTCTAATTCATGGATCAAAGGCAAAGTCTCAAGGGATATAAAAAATACATCAAGCTGAATTGAAAATGAAACAACAACAAATTAAAATTTATAAGACATGGCTAAAGCAGTGCAGAGAGGGACACTTAAAGCACTAAATACATATATTAGAAAAGAGAAAAGGGTGCCTGGGCGGCTCATTCAGTTAAGCGTCTGACTCTTGATTTCAGCTTAGATCATGATCTCACAGTTCGTTTAGTGAGTTCTAGCCCTGCGTGGGACTCTCCACTGACGGTGTGGAGCCTGTCTGGGATTCTTTTTCTCTCCTCTTTCTGCCCCACTTCTGTGAGCATGTGCTGTTTCTCTCTCTCTCTCAAAAATAAATTTAAAATATTTTTAAAGAAAAGACGAAAAGTCTCAATCATCTAATCTCCCACCTCAAAAATCTAGAAAATAAGAAAAAAAACCAAAGCAAGGAGGAGAAGCAGCAGGAAAGAAATGGTAAAAACAATAGAAGAAACCAGTGAAATTCCAAATAAAAATAATAGAGAAAATCAGTGAAATAAAAGGTTGATTCTTTGAAAAAAATAAAATTGACAGACATCCAGCAAGGAAGCTTTCTTCCCCTGGCATTTGAGATTTCAAATGTGTTTAGCATCAATTCCTTTATATTTTCAAACTTTTCTCCATTTCTTTTTCCCATCAATTGGTAGAGTTCTTTAAGTGATTGCTTACATATTTCCATCTTTGCCCTGAGTTATTGTTTTTTATTGTATATAGCTAAATTAAATAACATTTTGACAGATTTATAACAAAAATAAAGAGTTCTAAGACGAACCTTGAGGGTTAGTCTTTATCTTTCATTTTTAGTAAACTTGAATTTTTATAATTTATAATGGAATGAAAGGAAAACAAATATTTGTAGCATAAAAATGGAAATCAGCTTGATCAGCTATGCAATAATTATAAGCTAATTAAATAAAATTAAGTATAAAATTAAGTTTACTTTCCAATGTTTCATCAAAGTATAATTTCAGCTCATTGATAATAATCAGTTAAATTAATCTTAATGATCTTTCACTTTACATAAGCATACATGAGCATAATAAGTATAGACATGGGTATTGGGCATGGTGTTTTTTTACATTCTTTACCTTTGCATGTTGTGTCTAGAGGAGACCAAGGTTTTGCCACCTAATTATTAAAATTAAGCTGGAATATGACTAAGAAGATTCCCAATGAATGAAGGAAATGTTCTATATCTTGAAAAAGGTGTGGGTTACATGGATAGAGCCATTGTTAAAATGGCACAGTTAAGACTGGTGCATTTCAATTTGTGTAAACATTATAACAACTATACAAAAATGAACATTGACTGGGAAGCGAAGTGTGGAGGGAAAGACATAGATGAAACAAGACAAGATGTTTTGAAGCTGGGTGATGTGTACATGGAAGTTTTGCTATTTACCTTGTATGTATTGATCTTGTTCCACAAGAAACAAACATTAATGATTTATTACTTGTGAGACAAGTTTATAAATGTCAATTCTACTCTAGGAAAGCAAAGCAAAAGAGAGTAAAACAGAGAAGCAGTCTCCTGGAAGAATCTAAAGTAACCCACTTCCATAAAAAGGCAGTTTATTCACATACCAACTGATACCCTTGGAGGATATATTAAGATATTATGTTCTTCCTTTCTATAATAACAAGCAATGTTCTCCAAGACATTTCAGTGATCTAAATTGAGTTTTACAGATACTGTACTATTAGTAAAATTTGCTTTAAAATAAAAAATGATTCAGTAAGCTATCTATGAACATGTATGGTGGCGCTGCAGGCCAAGAGCCTAAATAAAGGACTGCATAGATGTCTGGGATCCCATTAAGCTGGAATGAGAATACCCACTGAAGGAAGGAAGCCTTTAGGGTTGGGCTGGAAATTGCTGTTTCAAAGAAGAAACTACACCCATCTAATGTGTTTATGGTTGTGGGTTTTACTTCATTAGTTTATTTTGTTATTCATACCCTCAAGGAAGTCTATTCTCAGGAACATTTATCAAGTGAACCATGGAGGCTGGTCACTGTAATCTTACTTTTTTTATCCTTCTGGATAGAGGGCTTTTTTTAATTTTTAATTTTTTTTAATGTTTACTTATTTTTCAGAGAGAGAGAACATGAGCAGGGGAGGGGCAGAGAGAAAGGGAGACACAGAATCCAAAGCAGGCTCCAGGCTCTGAGCTGTCAGCACAGAGCCCGATGTGGGGCTTGAACCCACACACTGTGAGATAATGACCTGAGCCGAAGTTGGACGCTTACCGACTGAGCCCCCCAAGCGCCCCATATAGAGGACTTTTTAACTGCAAAATTCATTCATATGTTCAGAGTTTAGATTTTATTTAGCTCTACATATTTTACTTAGAGTTGAAACATTTTGAAAAAGATCCTCATTTTTAGTCTTCCATCGTTTTGGCTCTTACCTGAAATGAACTTTGGTTGAACTCAAGTGACTTCATCTCTCAATAAATATGAAATCAATCTGAAATGAAATTATGCTTGGCGCATTTTGTGTTCTTATATGTGCACTGACCCAGTTCATGTATTTTAAAGAACTGTTTTATTATTAATCTGAACAGAAACTGATGAGATAGAAATGGAGATAGCCATGATGAACATTCATTGAATTCTATGGAATCCACTCAAATGTAATTCATTTAAAGAACTGTTTTATTATTAATCTGAACAGAAACTGATGAGATAGAAATGGAGATAGCCATGATGAACATTCATTGAATTCTATGGAATCCACTCAAATGTAATTCACCGTTCACATTACCTTATTTGATGTGTATTTATAGAAACTCATGTCGTCTTTGTGGGAGGATGGTAGAGGTGATTCTTGAATGCTTGTTTTCTGCATTGCATTATGTCCTTACAACAGGGTAATACATTTGGGCCTTGACTAATTAATATACAAGGGAAATTTTTTTAAAAATTACAATAAAATAAACAAGCCTAATAAAATCATGACCAATTCTACCCATACAAAATGAAGTAAAATCCCAAAATGCATACTCATGACAAACTACTGATTGTTGCTACTTCCTCTTTTAAATAATTTAATTGATTAGATACTTCTCTCTTAAGTATTTCTTGGCCTCAGTTTTCCTCCTAGTAGCCTAATTGTTTCCCTTATTGTGCAGGTGTAAGCACAAAAATAAAGTAGGTCTGTTGTTCATGCCATTTTATGAGCCTTATAACTTAGAGAAATAATTTTTTATTTTACAATTGGTGCTGCTAACCAGTGTTTAGATTCTGTAGTTTATTGATTTGTTTGTTGGGACAATTAAATAATGTACTTCTTGTATTCACAAATCGCACTACTCATCAGAGATAAATTTCATTGCCAAAGAACAAAAGTTGATTAGAATAAGTTTACATTACCTGAGATAGTGATTTTTAAACATTAGTATGCATGAGAATCAAAGACAAAGATTGAAGTGCAGATATCCGTTAGCACCCCTAGAGAATTTGATTCAAGATCTAGAGGGAAGCCCAGGAGCTGACTTTGAAAAAAACCAACCCAAGACTCCCAAGTAATTATTTATGCTTATGGTTCACACACTACAGTTTGAGAAACACTGACTCCACCTCAAAGTCTTTATAACGCTCAGATTTTGGGAATGATATTGCCTGTTTTTGCCTCCTGAAGTTATCAATTTGAACGCGTGGTGGCAGTGCAGGCTAAGAGAGTGAATAAAAGCTCAGCAGATTTGGTGGACTCCATTTTATTCAGAGACTTCCCTCTCCCCAAATACAGAACACATTTACAGCTGAAGCAAAGATAGAAGTATTCAGGAAGGCAGTCGTTATCAGACAAGTTATAAGACAAATTCGAAATTCAACAGCAAAGAGACTACAGAGGGTAGATGGTGGACGTGGTGACTGGGACTGGAAAAGGATTTTTTCTTCTGGAATCAGACGTAACAGAGATGTCGCAAACAAAAGTACATCGCAAGAAAAGGCAAGTGGCTATCCTCATTATATGGATGATTTTGTGGGAAGTGGGTTCAGAATCGATTCAATATTCTGTACCGGAGGAGACAGAAAGTGGCATGTTTGTGGCCAATTTGACAAAGGATCTGGGACTCAGGAGAGGAGAGCTGGCTGCACGGGGTGCTCAGGTCGTTTTCAAGGGGAACAGACAGCATTTGCAGCTTGACCCACAGACCTATGATTTGCTGCTAAATGAGAAACTAGACAGGGAAGAGCTGTGCGGCTCCACTGAGCCCTGTGTGCTACATTTCCAAGTGTTACTGGAAAATCCCTTGCAGTTTTTTCAGGCTGCTTTACGAGTCAGAGATATAAATGACCATGCCCCAGAGTTCCCAGCCAGAGAAATGCTACTAAAAATATCAGAAATTACTACGCCAGGAAAGCTATTCCCTTTGAAAATGGCACAGGATTTAGATGCTGGTAGCAACGGTCTTCAGAGCTACATAATCAGCTCCAATCCTCATTTTCACGTTGTCACTCGCAATCGCAGCGATGGCAGAAAGTTCCCGGAGCTGGTACTGGACAAAGTCTTGGACCGTGAGGAGCAGCCCGAGTTTAGGCTTACCCTCACAGCGCTGGATGGTGGGTCTCCACCCCGTTCTGGAACCACCGAGATTCAGATACTGGTCTTGGACATCAATGACAACGCCCCCGAGTTTGCTCAGGAGCAATATGAGGCGCAAATCCCTGAAAACAATTCTCTGGGCTCTCTGATTATCACCGTCTCAGCCAGGGATTTAGATGCGGGATCCTTTGGGGAAGTATCTTATGCCCTATTTCAGGTAGACGACATAAATCAACCCTTCGAAATAAACGCAATTACAGGAGAAATTCGATTGAGAAAGGCATTGGATTTTGAGGAATTTCAATCTTACCACGTGGATATTGAGGCTACAGATGGCGGGGGGCTATCAGGAAAATGCTCTTTAGTCATCAAGGTTCTGGACGTAAATGACAACACTCCTGAGTTGACCATGTCCTCACTCATCAGTCCCATCCCCGAAAACCTGCCAGACATCATAGTGGCAGTTTTCAGTGTATCAGATGCAGATTCTGGACAAAATCAACAGATTGTTTGCTCTATAGATGACAGTCTCCCCTTTCTCCTAAGACCATCAGTGGAGAATTTCTACACCTTGGTAACTGAAGGAGCGCTGGATAGAGAGAGCCAGGCCGAGTACAACATCACCATCACCGTCACGGACTTGGGAACCCCCAGGCTGAGAACGCAGCACAACATAACCGTGACGGTCTCCGACGTCAACGACAACGCCCCCGCCTTCAGCCAAACGACCTACACCCTGCGGGTCCCTGAGAACAACAGCCCCGCCCTGCACATCGGCAGCGTCAGCGCCACAGACAGGGACTCGGGCGCCAACGCCCAGGTCACCTACTCGCTG
>JAQQST010001804.1:0-11642 GCA_028646485.1 Cryptoprocta ferox
GACACTTAGGTTGCTTCCTTATCTTGGCTATTATAAATAATGCTACAATGAACATAGGGATGCTTATATCTTTTAAAATTAATGTTTTTTGTTTTCTTCAGAAAAATACCAGGTAGAGTTGCTGAATCATATGGTCGTTCTATTTTTAATTTTTTAAGGCAACTTCATATTGTTTTCTGTAGAGGCTACACCAATTTACATTTGCACCAATAGTACACAGGAATTTCCTTTTAATTTGCACCAGAGTTCATGAGTTCCCTTTTCTCTACATCCTTGCCAATGCTTGTCATTTCTTATTTTTATTTATTTATTTATTTATTTAATTTATAATTATATATATTTTTAAATATTTATTTATTTTGAAAGAGAGAGAGAGAGAAAGAGAGAGAGAGGTAGAGTGTGAGCAGGGAGGGGCAGAAGGAGAGGGAGACTGAGGATCCCTAACAGGCTCCATGGTCAGCACATAGCCTGATGCAGGGCTCAAACTCATAAACCATGAGATCATCACCTAAGCTGAAATCCAGAGTCAGACACTTAACCAACTGAGCCAACCAGGCACCCCTCTTATTTTCATTTTTTTATATTAGGTATGAGGTGATATTTGACAGGTATGAAGTAATATTGTGGTTTTGATTTGCATTTCCCTGATGATTAGTAATTTTGAGCATCTTTTCATGTGTCTGTTGGCCATCTGTATGTCTTTTTTGGAAAAATGTCGACTCAGGCCTTCTTGCCTATTTTTTAGCTGTACTGTTTATTTCCTTGGTGTTGAGTTATATACGTTCTTTATATATGTTGGATATTAATTCTTTATTGTATGTATCATTTGCAAATATCTACTCTCATTCAGTAGATTGCCTTTTTGTTTTGTTTCCTTTGCTGTGTAAAAGCTTTTTAGTTTGGTGTAATTTTAGTTTATTTTGGTTTTGTTGCCTTTGCCTGAGGAGATTAAAAATTCTTAATGCAGTATTTAAAGATTCTTAATATAGTCACTGTGCTAATCTTTTGTTATATATGTGATAAATTTTATTTATTTTTATTTTCATTTTAATGTTTTTAGGATTTATGTTTTTATGAGTCAAATCTATCTTTACACAGTCATAATGAATGTTTGTCTACAAATACTTCAGAATCCAGGAAATACAATGAAGTTGACATTTCTTTGTGAAAATTAAGGACCCTCGACAAGCCTCAGCATATATTCATTTGTCCATGAGGTGGAGTAATGCACAGCATCACAACCTGTGAGCATGGTGAGAATGTTTCTTAAGATATATTTATGAATGTATTGTGAAATTTTAATGAAGGTTTGCTTAAGTCTCCAAATTTACTTCAAAGAAGTTGTAAGCAGTTTCCCACCTTCACTAAAAAGAAAAAATTCTATCAATATAAAAGGTCAATTTTCTTTTGAAATCATTTATGATTTATGACAATTATACAATTTTGAAAGATTTTGGAAAATATCTTATTTTCTGTATACAAGGCAAATATCTAAATTATACAAAAGTTATTAAGAAATATGTGCTTTTCCAAATTGTGTCTGATTTTTCACAATTTGTGACCTGACCTGTTCTGCTTTGTGGTGTCAAGGAGCAAGTTTTTTATGAACATCAATAAACCAAAAATCCTTATATCATACAGAATATACCACAAATGATCCAAGTCTGAGGAGAAATCAATAAAGCTTTCAGATTCTCTATATAATTCCGAACAAATTGAAACACTAGATTGTAATAAGTGTAATACAGTTAAGAGAGGAGTGGCTGTGCTTGAAGTCTTCTGCTTGTAAAATGATGGTCTCTAAACCCTGATATACTCTGGAAATGTTAAGGAAGAAGCTGATGTAAAATTTACATGTGGTGTTCAATAAACAGATAGATAGTTTGAGGAAGTGAAGATTGTCACACAGATATGTCTTTCTTTGAATTCTGATTGCATTTGTGATTTTTTCCAATCTGTTTAGAATTTAATTATTCTCTACATTTTGATTTACATATGGTAGTTTTCTTCCAACTAGAGTGAAGCTTCCATAGAATACTTACCACATCTTAGACTTCTTTTGTTTTCCTGACATTTTTAACCACCTGAGACACCAATTAAGTTGTTAATAAACTTATTAATTAAGTTTTTAAGTAATTATTAATAAACCTATTAACTAAAATCCTTTTGCAAATGTTTACTGTCATTTTAGATGGATGAGTAAACAGTTAACAATGGATTTAAATTATACACTGACATCTTTATAATGCAAGAAACAATGCCTAAAGCTGTACCAGTTAGGCCATTCTCCTATACTGATGTTGGGCCCATCATAGGGGAGAAACTCTGATATTTTCTTACTGATGTTTGAACTTATCTGTACTTTAGGCTCTCTTTTGGAAAGAATGAGAAGAGCAGTGTTTTGGAATTATTGAAAATGTAGAATTTTATCCTTAATAAGCTTTATAGTCTCTTGTCTTGGAATTTACTAATTTCTCTTTATAAACTAACATCTTTTATCAATATAAAATCTTAAATTGTTAATATTTTAAGAAAATATATCTTTTTCTCTAATTTGGAACTTAAAAACTACATTATTTGAAAAGAAGAATTTATTCCAGATTAAATTTATCTCTTTTCAGGTTGATTAAAAGAAGGAAAATATAATGCAGAACTTGAGGTTTTTCTAGAAAGTACATTAAAGAGCTGTAGCTTTAAGTGTGTGTATGTGTCTGTGTGTATTTGGTGGGAATATGATTGAGGAGTATGTTGGGTAATGCCTCTAAGTTCTTTTCCAGTGTTAAAATTTGAATTCTAGGGTGACCCTAAGTCCTATAGCTGACTCAGATAACTTTAATTACTTGGAGATGTTTCTTCATTTTAAAATGGAGAGATTGAATGGCTAATCTGCCTAACAGTTTGTTGGAGAGGGGGAAGATCATACATGTGCAACTTTAGAAAATGATAAAGATGTAAACAACAAACTTTTTGTTACCATTACTGTCTTTGTGTTTATGACACATACACATTTATGTATATTTAAAGTGGTCACCTCATACTTTGAGTCAGTAATGTAACAATCCTCATATTCTTCTTACAGTGACCTGGCTTATGGTAAATTGTGCCTGGAAATTATACATGCTGATGCAATTTTCATGTGCTCACTTGTAAGCACTAACCCTAAAGTAAACCTGTTTCTATCTAGTAAATATTTTTGAACAGATTGTTGAGCTACTATCAGCTGGAGTTGCTGACAATCACTAGAAATATCCAAGCTCATTATATGTTCAAAAATACAGCATTTGGTACCTTAAGAACTGTAATTATGCCCAGATCCCAATCTTAATTTTCCAGTTTATTTTGATTTCTTCATTATGTCCTAACAGTATGAGTAAGCAGCTTATCTCCCAACATTTCCACTTGCCTAACAGATGTTGTCTTTAAACAGATGTTGGCACTTCCTAGGAAGGAGCCATTCTTGCTTAAAGAGAAGAAATGATAATTTATTTAATTTTGTGTAAAGCCATACGGGGAAGTATTGTACCATTGTGACCAAACCCACCTCTTCCAGTGAAAATCAAAACAAACAAATAAAAAAAGTAGCTCTGAGTTTCTTTCTTCCTTTAGTGTTTTTAGTTCCTATCTCTTTCATGTTTCCCTCTCTCTATTCTTGGTTCTTTTTAAAATGCTTTTTTTTGGTAATTTAAACTGATAGAGGAATTCAATTCATAATTAATGTTTAATGTTTAATATCATAGGATAAGACAAATGTGAACCTTAAGAATGATCTAACTGCCTCATTCATGGATAGAAAAAACTAAAGTTCTGATAAATCCAGTGATTTACCTAAGGATATGCAAACTAGTTGTTGGCAGATCGACAGGGAATACACACTTGTTTACCAACTGTTTAAAAATTTTACTTAGAAATTAATGATTTAAAAGAATTGATAACAACCTTTTCCCCGTTCCCAGAAAGGTGTTCAGTACATGCTATATATTCATTAAATATTTGCTTTTAAGCAAATGCTTTTGTTTTATTAACAATTTTCTCATTAAGAAGCATTATTGAATCACAGTTATGGGTGATGGTGCAGGTGCCATTACTATCCAGGTTCAAATTCTGGGTCTTCACTCAACAGCTGTTATCTTGGGCAAATGATCTAAATTCTGTGTGCTTCCATTTCCTAAATTTCTGTAAACTGAGGATGAAAATAAGATCTACCTCATAGATTTTTATGAAGAGTAAATTAAAGTACTTGGAACAATGCTTGGCTAACATATAATAAACACTCAAAATGGGAGTTATTATTATTTATGCATCAACAAAACACATTTTTATAGGAGTGAAGATAATTTTCCTTTAATGAATGTGTCATAAAAACCTAGGCATTAGCATATAATGGAGGTTATGATGATAGAGTGGGGGTAAATTGCTTATTTATTTTACAAATACATCTTTATTGGCAAAACCACTGATAGGTTTCATTTAGTTGGAGAACATTTTTGTGAGTCTTTTGAGTGCCATTCTTTGTATTCTTAGTAACATAATAACATAATCCAAAATCTAGAAGTGATTTTAGAGTTCCTATTGGCTGATTTCATCCTACAGAAATATTAGCTATGCCCAACTCTACAGAAAAGTCCGTATAACAAACTATTGAGTCAAAGAGTAATTACAAATCTTAAACTAGAGTTTCAAGTGACTTATGTACCACTATTACCATATTACAGAATCTATGACTATATATTTACCATTACCAGCGAGATATACACTACATATTTGTGTTTTATGATGTTAATTAGCACTATTTTACTTCTGCTTAAAAAACACCCTTTAACATTCCTTTCAAGGCAGACATAGTTAGTGGTAATGAACTCCTCAGCTTTTTTTGTTTGGGAAAGTCTTTATCCCTAGTTTCAGTTATGAAAGACAGCTTTGTCAGGTATGGAGTCCTTAGGTTACATTCTTTCAATGTTTTGAATATAGTATCCCTTTTTTTTCTGGCCTGAAAAGTTTCTGTTGATAAATCTACCTTTAGTTATGAGGATTCTCTTGTATGTAACTTCTGTCTTTCCTCTTTCTACTCTTTAAATTGATTTTTGACAATGAAAGAATGTATCTTGGTGTACCCTTATTCAGGTTATCCTATCTGGAATTTTTTGGTCTTTATGGATCTGGATATACATTTCTTTTTAGGTTTGGGAAGTTTTCAGTTATGATGGATATTTTTCATGTCTTTACTGTCTTTCATTGTTTTTCCTCTTTGCTCCTCTGGGTAATTTTTGATATTATGTCCTTCAGGTCACTGATTATTTCTTCAGCCTGTTATTTCTTCAGGCTATTTTTGAAACTCTGTTGAATTCTTCAGTTAATGTATTTTTCACTTCTAGGATGTCTTTCTTTCTTTATGGTTGCTCTTTCCTTGCTGAACTTGCATTTTGTTCATGCATTGTTTTCCTAATTTAGTTTGGTTGTCTGTCTGTGTTTTATTATAGTTCACTAAATTTCCTTAAGAGGATTATTCTGAATTCTTTGTCTGACAGTTCTTTAAGGTCATATTGGAGTTTTATTAGTTTCCTTTGGTAGTGTCATATTTACTTGATTTTTCATGATCCTTGATTCCTTACATTGGTATCTGTGCATTTGAATAATTGAGATCCTCTTTCAGACTTTACAGATTTGCTTTGCCAGAGACAGTTTTTCACCAGTCATCTTAGTTTGGGTTTCTGGATGTGTCTGCTAATAATGTCCTTGGGCTTGTGGGGCCTGCTATTATGGTCTAATTTGGGGATGAAGCAACTGTTCAAGCTCTGAGGACAGGAATGGGGGTTGTGTCAGTAGCTGAGAACAGTTGGGTAGGATTGCTGGCATGGTTCCCTGCCCATGTTAGACTGTAGGATGGGTTTCACTGTTGCTTGGATTCTCTGGTAAGGCTTACTAGCTGTTAGGGACTGGGTACTATATTCACTAGTAGATGGGGTATGAATTAGCTTCCCTGTTGTGGAAGGGAAGCAAGATGGAACCCAAGGCCTATATAGCTCCTTGTTTGGGGACCTGAATCAGTCCAGAGTGGGCACTGGATTCCCTGGTCAGGTGAGGTCACCAATTTTTCTCTGCAGATTGGGGAAATCGCAAGCTCTGCTCTCTATTCAAGTGCCACTGAACATAGGACTGTTGAATGGACTATGTAGCTTCCCTGTTCTCTGGTTAGTTTCCCTGGTTTGAGAGGCTGAAGGTTGTATTTAAAGAAGAAAAGGACTATGAATTAGATTCTTTGCCTGGATGCAATGGAAGAAGCAGCTCTAGGTCAATAAAGCTCTTTGTTGTCTTAACCCAAGCCAACCTGCCCCCAAGTGTCCTGATGAAACAGGGCCACTGGATTTGCTTTGCAAACTTTTGATTCTGCCTACCTCTTGGCTCCAGTCACTGTACTGAACAGTTTCTAGGAGTTATCTCCTGCTTTTCTGGTCAGATGGGGCCAGAAGACACTCTCCATGATGGATGAGATTGTGTTTCAGCTTCTTGTGCAAACGAGGCTTTAGGGGCTACAAAACTCCCTGTTTGAAGATATGAATCTGGAAGATCTGTACCTGGCCATATTCTCTGTTTGGAGTATGCCATTGACTTGGTTCTGCTGATGAGCAAAATTGCTGATTGGGATTACTACTTGGGTACTGAAGTATAAATTTGTCTGACAAGATCCATGTTGCTGGTTGTCTCAGGTGCCTCTCCCCTTCTCCATCTTAGATTTCCAGCAATTGAGCACCACAAATTCCTTTGTAATCCCTGTAGTACAAAATCGGATTAGGGGCTCTGGCAAAGTCATACTCAGTGGTAGAGGGTAGGCTTATTGTATCCACTGGGTTCTTTTTTCCCACTGGAGGAGGCAGAGGCTCAGGGCAGACCTCTCTGCATGGTGCTGCACTGGCCTAGAGGAGGAGCAGTGGGTCAATATGTAGCCGCTTCTCTTATTGTAATGCAGTCTGTCTTGGTCTGTGTGGTGCAGGGGGGTACTTTACCATCATCCCTGTATTCTAGTATTCTCTCAGTAGTGTCCTGTTCTTGAATAGTTGTTAGTTGGTCTTGTGCGCGTGATTGGTCAGGAACAACCCGTGTCACCATCTTGGTGACATCATCCAAAAGTTTTAAAAATATATTCTAGATTTAGTTCTTTTGTCCTATGTGGGTGTTGCAAATATTTTCTTCCTGACTGTTGGTTATGTTTTAATTTTTTAGTTGTCTTATTTTTTTAAATTTTATTTGTTTTAGAGAGGGAGGGAGAAGGAAAAGGGAGAGGGAGAGAGAGAGAGAGAGAGAAAGAGAGAGAGAATCCCAAGCAGACTCCACACTCATCGTGGAGCCCACTGAGGGGCTCAATCCCATGATTCTGGGATGATGACCTCAGCTGAAACCAAGTCATATGCTCAACCAACTGAGCCACCTGGGCACCCTAATTGTCTTTTGAAGAGCATAAGTTTATAATTTTTGTGAGGTCATATTTATCAATTTTTTTCTTTGATGTTCAGGTTTTTAAACTTAGGTCTTTAATTCATGGGAGTCAATTTTTATATAAGGTGCAAGGTAAACATGAAGTGTATTTTTCCCCTTTGGTGGAAATTTCCAATTGTTATGGGACAATTTTTAGAAAGAGTATCCTATCCTCAGTGGATTTTCTTGGCAGCATTTGTCAAAAATAAAGTGGCCATATCTGTGTGAGTCTATATTTAGGTTCTCCCTTCCATTTTGTTGATCTGTATGTCTATTCTTTATGACACTATCACACTACCTTGATTTCTGCAGTCTTATATAAGTATTAAAATCATGTAGTATGGATTCTCCAACTTTGGTTTTCTTTTTCAAAAAATAATTTTCTTTTGTCGATACTGTGTCCTTTGCTGGAATATAAATTTGGAATCAGCTTGTAAATTTTTACAGAGAAATCTGTTGCAATTTTGCTTGGGAATATGATAAAGCTCTTGATCAATTTGGAGAAAATTGATCTCTTAACAATATTGAGTTTTCCAATGAATGAACACAGTATGTCTCTCCATTTATTTAGGTCTTTTAAAATTTTTCTTGGGATTTTTTTTAATAGTATTCAACATAAAAAATCTAACACCTCTTTTGTTAGATTTATCTCTAAGTATTTCTCATAAACTATTTCCATTTAATATATATCTCATGATTTTAGAGTGTGGTGGTCATTATGTATGTTCACCAGTACTCCAGTTCTCCTTTTATTAGACTTATGTCATGTTTGTCTTTCATTCCCTCCTTGAAGATATGACTTGCTTTGTCCACTAGAACATTTCTGAGCAGAAGTCTAATAGGTAGTGGGTAATTCACCCCTTCATCTTTCCCCACCACTATGAAAAAATTATAGGAAAAATGATGCATATTCATGATATATGTACATGCCAGGGTGATTGGAATGTAGGGTACAAGAAATGTGAGAAAGCCTAGAAAAGTAGTGATCAAGGTTATGGTGACATTTAGTGCTGAGCAATAGGGTTTGAGCTTTATTTGAAAAGCAGTGGAAGAACTTCTGAATGTTTGTGAACAGGGTAATATAGTGACCCATAGAATGGCAAATCTAGAATAGGAAGGAGTAGATTGAAAAGGAGGAAGTACTAAATGATAGAAAGAATGTTTAGAAAGCTATCCCAGTAGTTTGTTGAGATGAGGAGAGTTATCTACATTCTAAAAGAGCAAATGGAAAGGAAAAAAGAAGAGTCACTGCTAGAGAGAAGGTACAAGAATTAATATATAATTGAATGCAGTAAACGGAAGAGAAAGAATCTTTAAAGAATGACATTCTGCGGCAGTATCGTAGGTGTCTTTTCTTTTGGGAGAACAACATGGAAAATATGCATGTTACTATATCAATATAGAGGGACCTATCATGTAACAATCACTTGTTAGAATTTCCATTTTTTGTTGACATGGGCAATGGAGTTCATATTTTCCTCATGGGATGGTAGCAGGGGAAGGAGGATAGTTCTAAAGAGATATTCTAAATTCCAAGGCTCAATAATAAATAACTTCCTGACTTGGTAGATAAAAATAGTGAAGATGTTTTGTGTGATCTTCTCTTTTACATGGCACTTGAAGTACTCTGTGAGCAGTCATGAACTGGCTGTCCCTGGAGTATTTCCAACTTTGAATCTAGGACCTCTTATGAGACTGAGTTTTATTTTTCTTACTTCTCTAATCAGAGCTAGAGGGTGAGCTTTCAAAGTCTTCATTAACTTGCAAACATAAGAGACAAAGTGAGGACATATTGTGTTTATTCTCATTGGACAATTAAAAGTTGGTGCTTTTCCAATCTTGTTTGCTCATGTGAGAGACAAACATATATACAGCAGTATAAATGTTCCCTCCCTGCTCTGTTCTGCTTAGTTTCTGTAGAGCTTAAAGCTGGATTGCCATTCAGAATGATTGTGACCCTCTGCCAGTTTTCTGAGCATCAGCTTTGCTGTCTGATGCATGGAATTTTCTCCCTAGATTTTGGAATTATAGAACTCTAGTAATGCCCCAGAGCAGAGTCTTGCTGCAGTTTATCCATTTCGCCTGATAGGTCCCTGTGCTTTGAGATACATTCATGCACAATGAAGGAGTTTTCACATATCTTGTATTATTTTTCAGTTAGCCTGGAAAGCACACACTTCTAAAAGACCCTTCATTACAGTTTCTGGCTTTGTCAGCACTGTATGCCCTGAGGACTGATCTGACTTCTACCAGTATGCTGCTTAGATTTGGCTTGGGGAAACCATGTCTGTATTCTACATTTTTGGAATAAAGTCCTATAGCATGCAATGGGTAGTAAAAAATGTTGTTAGTCAATGATATAAACATGCCTATTATATAGGAATATGTGAACACCAGAATCTAAAGGAGTCATAAGCTAAATCTAGTTGCTTCTCTTCACTGCTAACGAATGTACAAAGAATGACTTTGGAAGTACCCAGTACTAGGTCTAGCAAGGAGCTAATAGTTTCAGATAATCAGTAGGGTATTTCTCATCAGAACAAAAGTAGGTCCTCTCCCTTGTATTTGCTCATACAATTTAGTGAATAATAATAGCGCCTAGTTGGCTTAGTCACTTGAGTGTCTGACTTGATTTGGGTTCAGGTCATGATCCCAGAGGGTTGTGGGATTGAGCCCCGCATCAGGCTCCACACTGGGCATGGAGCCTGCTTGGGATTCTGTCTCTCTCCTTCTGCCCCTCTCCTCTGCTCATGCATGCTCTGTCTCTTAAAAAAAATGAAAAGTATACAGTGAAAATAGTGTCCTTACCCATGTAGTAAAATATGTTGTCAATCTAGTATGTTTTAATAATTGAGAAGAGAACCTCATGTGCCTGCTGTGTCTGTCAAGTGGTATCCAGACACCGTGGTGAACTTAGCCAATTTGCAGAAAAGCTCACCTGTAGACTTGGTTTTATCATGAACTCCCTCTTCCTATTCCTTCTGTTTCTGTTGTTATTCTTAATCTCTGGTCTCTCAGTATACCTCTGTACATTGTTTTTGGTTTTTTTTTTTTTTTTTCATTTAGACTAATTGTTAAATCTCATTCCCTCTTTCCTAACTGACAAAATGGTAGTGATTTTATCTCCTATCATATAGAATTCTTTTGAGAAATGAGCTTTAGGTATCAATAGTACTTGATATGTTTATTTGTCCATTTTTGGTATTAATTTTAATAGTATTTTTATGACTATGGGTGAATTTAGGATATTAAGGTACCAATTAGAGTATTTTTCCTAAAACTCCTAAGCACCAAATTTCCCCTATCTAGGAGTGGTCATAAGCAGACATAAGAGTCTTTATCAGTAAACAACTTAAAGCTAAAAATGACCTATTTACTATATTAAGCTTTGAGGAAAGTGAATTTAGGATATTAAGGTACCAATTAGGGTATTTTTCCTAAAACTCCTAAGCACCAAATTTCCCCTATCTAGGAGTGGTCATAAGCAGACATAAGAGTCTTTATCAGTAAATAACTTAAAGCTAAAAATGACCTATTTACTATATTAAGCTTTGAGGAAAGTGATATAGAACCTGACATATGAATTTGGTATCAAAATATAGAATATATATATATACACACATATATATATATGTCAGTGGAGACTGACAAAAGATTGTTTTCTAGAGATTATTGTGGTTATTTGACTTTAGTTGAGAATATTTTTAGAATCTGTAAAGTTATAAGTAATATAAAGTATATGTATTTGTAGATCCTGAAGCCATGCTATCAGGTTTCAACTGTCTATTCATGGGAAGAAATATGAACTTCAGAGGAAGCTCATGTGAAGAGGCAATTTGAATGAACAGAAAAAATGGTGGACTGGAGAAGGCTAAATTTAAGAAGGAACAATAATATACCACCATTTCATTTTCCATAAAGGATCATTAAGGAATGTTAAAAAAATAAAAGTTTGGAGTTAGAATTGCTGGACTTCTGAATGTTGAATATTATTTGGTGACATAGATTCTTTTGGTACTGTCCTAGTCAGTGGATAAGTTAGCTATAGATATAGCCTTAACACTTATAAAGATATAAATATTTCTTTTTTTTTTTTAACTTTATAGTTTATTGTCAGGTTGGTTTCCATATAACACCCAGTGCTCTTCCCCACAAGTGACCTCCACCAAGAC
>JAQQST010001805.1:0-11642 GCA_028646485.1 Cryptoprocta ferox
GCAGAAGACATGAAGAGACACTTCTCCAAAGAGGACATCCAGATGGCCAACAAACACATGAAACGATGCTCAGCATCACTCATCATCAGGGAAATACAAATCAAAACCACACTGAGATACCATCTCACACCAGTCAGAGTGGCTAAAATGAACAACTCAAGAGTCTACAGATGCTAGCGAGGATGTGGAGAAACGGGCACCCTCCTACACTGTTGGTGCGAATGTAAACTGGTACAGCTGCTCTGGAAAATAGTGTGGAGGTTCCTCAAAAAACTATCAATATGGAGCCTGGAACCTGCTTCAGATTCTGTGTCTCCCTCTCTCTCTGCCCCTCCCCAGCTCATGCTCTGTCTCTGTCTCTCAAAAATAAATAAACATTTAAAAAAAAAACTACCAATAAAACTCCCCTATGACCCAGCAATAGCACTGCTGGGGATTTACCCAAGGGATACAGAAATGCTGATGCAAAGGGGCACATGTACCCCAATGTTTGTAGAGGCACTTTCAACAATAGCCAAATCATGGAAAGAGCCTAAATGTCCATCAACGGATGAATGGGTTAGGAAGATGTGGTTTACCTATACAATGGAATACTACATGGCAATGAGAAAAAATGAAATCTGGCCATTCGTAGCAAAGTGGATGGACCTCGAGGGTGTCATGCTACGTGAAAAGGGTCAGGCGGAAAAGGACAGATACCATATGTTTTCACTCATAGGTCTAACAGGAGAGACCTAATAGAGGACCATGGGGAGGGGAAAGAGGAAAAAGAGGGAGAGGGAAGGAGACAAAGCACGAGAGACTCTTGAATACTGAAAACAAACTGAGGGCGGAAGGGGGAGGGGGAAAGGGGAAGGGAGGTAATGGTCATGGTGGAGATCACTTGTGGGGAAGAGCACTGGGTGTTATATGGAAACCAACCTGACAATAAACTATAAAGTTAATAAAAAAAAAAAAAAGAAGCATGAGAAAAATTAAAGTGCTCATACTTCCTTTTAGAAAATAGAAGCTGTAGAGGAAGAAAATTTTTTTCTCTATCATTTTTTACTCTTTTGGCTGGTCTGTTAATTAAATATGCTAAGCAATGCAGTGCAACGTGTAACTACACTAGCTTCATGAAAAGCCATGAAGAGCTCCAGCAGGTCTCTCAGCACAGGATATTTGTTTGGATGGTTTGCAAGGAGAAACTGTACCTAGAGCAGTTAATGGAGGGGAAAAAGGAAAGCCACAGTATCCACCATGTAATGTATTCCAATCTTCCATCTCACTTCCATGCAGAACAAATTCCCCCATACTTTGGTCATGCAGCTCCCTGGTGGTTCTAGGCCTGGGAAGTGAGAGGTGACTCAGGGTACTGGGGATTGGCACATGAGACTTACAGACATGGAGATCTGGGCCTCCAAACATTTAGTGTTATTGTGAGGATTTTGGGCATGTATAAAGTGTATGGATAAAACATGCAAAAAATATGACTTCCAATCTGGAAAAGACAGGGGAGTGAGAGTAACTTATCACTGGAATTAAAATAAGCCCCTGGTAAAACCATCACTGAGCTGCCACATTTCAAAGTGCTTTCCACTACTCCCAAAGTATCACACCCCCACAATTTTTTAAGTTTTTATTTTATTACAGTTAGTTAACATACAGTGTTATATTAGTTTTAGGAATATAATACAGTAATTCAACACATTGTGCTCATCATGAGTGTATTCCTTAACCCCCATCACTGATTTCACCCATCTCCCCTCCTCCCTCCCCTCTGATAATCATCAATTTGTTCTCTATGATTCTGTTTCTTGATTTGTATCTCTCAGTCTCTTATTTTTCCCCTTTGTTTTGTTTCTTAAATTCTATGTATAAGTGAACTCATATAGTATTTGTGTTTCTCTGCCTGACTTATTTCATACAGCATTATACTCTCTAGCTCTATCTCCGTCATTGCAAATGGCAAGATTTCATTCTTTTTTGTGGCTGAATAATATTCCACTCAATATATTTACCACATCTTCTTCATCCATTCATCTATTGATGCTTGGGCTGCTTCCATATCTTGGCTCTTGTAAATATTGCTGCTAGAAACATAGCAATGCATGTATCCTTTCGAATTAGTGTTCTTGTGTTCTTTGGGTAAATACCCAGAGGTGTAATTGCTGGATCAGAAAATAGTCCTATTTTTAACTTTTTGAGGAAATTCCATGCAATTTTCCACAGTGGTTGCACCAGTTTTCATTCCCACCAACAGTGCACGAGGATTTCTTTTTCTCCACAACCTCGCCAACATCTGCTGTTTCTTGTGTTGTTGATTTTCACCATTCTGACAGGTGTGAGGTGATATCTCATTGTAGTTTTGATTTGCATTTCCATGATAAAGAGTGATGTTGAGTACGTTTTCATGTGTCTGTTGGCCATCTCTATGACTTCTTTGGAGAAAAGTCTGTTCATGGCTTTTGCCCATTTTTTCTTTGGATTTTTTGGGTTTTGAGTGTTCAGCTGTATAGATTCTTCATATATTTTGGATACTAATCCTTTATTTGATATGTCTTTTAAAAATATCTTCTTACCTCCTGTAGGTTGCCTTTGAGTTGTGTTGATTATTTCATTCACTGTGAAGAACCTTTCCATTTTGATGTAGTTCTAATAGTTTATTTTTGCTTTTGTTTCCCTTACCTCAGAAGACATACCTAGAAAGAAGTTGCTATGGCTGATGTCAAAGAGGTTAGTGCCTGTGTTTTCATCTAGGAAGGATTTCTATGGTTTTAGGTATCACATTTATCACATTTAGATCTTTAATCCATTTTGAATTTATATTTGTGTATGGTGTAAGAAGTGGTCCAGTTTTATTCTTTTTCATGTGGCTTTCCAGTTTCCCCAGCACCATCTGTTGAAGAGACTATCTTTTTCCCATTGCATATTCTTTCCTGCTTTGTCAAAGATTAATTGACCATAGTTATGGTTTCATTTCTGGCTTTTCTATTCTGTTCCATTGATCTATGTGTCTACTTTTGTGCCAGTACAATAGTGTTTTGATCACTACAGCTTTGTAATATAACTTGAAGTCTGGAATTGTGATGCTTCCAGCTTTGCTTTTCTTTTTCAAGGTTGTTTTGGCTATTTGGGGTGTTTTGTGGTTCCATACAAATGTTAGAATTGTTTGTTCTAGCTCTGTGAAAAATGCTATTGGTATTTTCATAGGGAGTGCATTAAGTGCATAGGTTGTTTATGATAGCGTAGACATTTATTTTTCCAATCTATAAACATGGAATGTCTTTCCATTTCTTTGTGTCATCTTCAATTTCTTTCATCAGTGTTTCATAGTTTTCAGAATACAGGTCTACCTCCTTTTTGGTTAGGTTTATTTCTAGGTGTCTTATTGTTTTTTTGTGTGAATGTAATTGGGATTGATTTTTAATTTCTCTTTCTGATGATTAATTATTGGTACATAGAAATGCAACAGATTTCTGTATATTGATTTTGTATCCTGTAACTGTACTGAATTCATGTAACAGTTCTAGTAATTACTTGGAAGAGCCTTTAGGGTTTTCTATATAAAGTACTATGTCATCTGCGAATAATGAAAATTTGCCTTCCTTGTCAATTTGGATGCCTTTTATTTCTTTGTGTTGTCTGATTGCTGTAGCTAGGATTTCCATTACTGTGTTAAATAACTATGGTGAGAATGGACCTCCCTGTCTTGTTCCTGACCATACAGGAAAAGCTATCAGTTTTTCCCCACTGGAGGAATATTTTTTTCCAATTTCCACAAATTATTTGACTTGTGGTTATTTCTGAAGATTTTCTATGTTCCTTTCTTATCTTTCCTTCTTTCACATTTTGTTGATATTTTTAGTGATATATTTGGATTTTTTACTCTTTATTCTTTGCATATTTATTGGTGGTTTTGAGTTACTATTTTGATAGATGGTTACTATGATACATGGTTACTATTAGATTTATATATAACCTCTGCATATAGCAGTCTATATTAAGTTGAAAGTCTTTAAGTTTGAACTTATTCTTCTCTCCACTCCTCTCATTTTATTTATATGTTATTATATTTTATATCCTTTTTGTGAATTCTTTGACTGATTTTTTACAAAAATATGGTGTCAACTGTCATTTTTCATTTGCTTCTCCACACCAGCTCCAGTCACTTTAAGGGCAGCAACCCAGCTATCACTCACCCTGCTAGCTAGCCCAGGGCCAACTCAGTAGACTTTTAAAGCTCCAGGCTCCAAGTACCAGTAGCTTTATAAGCTTAAGAAATTCAGTCCCTCCATTTTTTAAAGTAAAACATTATGGGAATTAGTCTTCCCATGTGAACTCCCTGGTGTGAGGACCCATTACTCTGCGCTTTCTGTGTACACAGCTCCCTCCCTCCAATGGGCAGCTTCCCTCTGCCTTTTTGACCTTCCTAACCTTTCCTTTGCAGCTTCTTCCCCATACTGAGTTGTGGAGTTCATTCTGCCAGGCTTCAGAGGACTCTTTGGGTTGTTGAATTGGATAGGGACAATATCTAGTTGAAAACATGGGATGGGGTGAGCTCCAGGTCTTCCTAATCTACCATCTTTCCAAGCTCCCACTCAAATACCATTTTAAATCAATAATTATTATGGCTGAGAAGTCCCAGGATCTGTAGTCAATAAGCTGGAGACTAAGAAGAGCTGTTGGTGTAATTCCAGTCTGAGCCCTAAGGCCTGAGCACCAAAGGAGTCAATGGTATAAGTTTCAGTAGAAAGCCTGCAGATTTGAGACCTAAGAACAACCTGTATGAAGGCAAGAAAAATCCCAGCAACACTACTGATTCTTCCTGTTTCTTTATTCATCTGCTTTAGGATGTGTCAAGTCTTTCCTCATGCAACCCTGTCTTACCATCCTGCTTTATCTCACAGCATCCTCAGTCAGGTTGGTAAACAACCACTCAAGCTGTGATGGCTGCCCATGTACAATCAATTCAGAAACAGCATGATAAAAGTCTCTGCTCTGCTGATCATTAGGAATGAGATCAGTAGGAACACTAGTATTGACATGTCCCTGGCATCTTAACAACCTGAGGTAAGATTATAACAGACTACTTCATATTGTTGAAGGATAGAACAGTCACATACAGCTGCAGAGCACACACCTAAGAAACTCCCTGAAGCACCAGACCCTGGGCACTACAGTACCTCTTCTTCATAAGGCCACTGCTTTCAGAAGCAGGAGATATAAGTGATTTTCTAACACAGAGAAAATGGCAGAGACTTAGGCTAAATGCCAAGATGGAAGAATTCTTTCCAAATCAAAGAACAACATAAGGTCAAGTTAAGAGATCTAAGTGAAACAGATATAAGTAATATGCCTGATGGAGAGTTTAAAGCAGCAATCATAAGGGCCCCCACTGGGCTTGAGAAAAGAATGGAAGATATCAGGAAGACCCTTACAAAAGAGATAAAAAAATTAAAAAAGAATCAGGGATGAAGAATGATATAAATGAGATTGGAAAAAGACTTAATGCAATGAATAGTAGGCTGGAAAAGCAGAGGAATGAATTAGTAATCTGGAAGACAATATAATGGTAAATAATGAAACTGAACAAAAGAGAGAAAGAAAAATAAAGGAATATGAGAAGAGACTTCGGGAAGTCAGTGACTCTAGCAAATGTAAAAACAGTCATATTATAGGAGTCCCAAAAGAAGATAGAAGAAAGGGGGCAGAAAATTTATTTCAATAAATAATAGCAGAAAACCTTCCTGAACTGGTGAAGGAAACAAACATCCAGATCCAGGAGGCACAAAAAATTCCCATCAAAATCACCAGAGGCAGACAAAAACCAAGACATATTGTAATTAAGTTTGCAAAATAAAGAAAAAATCTTACAAGCAGCAAGACAAAAGAAGTCCTTAACTTACTACAGAAAACCAATAAGGCTAACTGGAGATTTCTCAACAGATATTTCGCAGGCCAGATGGTAGGCACATGATATACTTAAAATGCTGAACGGGAAAAATCTTTTCAACCAAGAATCTTCTACCCAGCAAAGCTATCATTCAGAATAGAAGGAGATATAAAAAGTTTCCCAGAGAAACAAAACTAAAGGATCACTAAACTACCCCTGCACAAAATATTAAAGGGGACTCTCTGAGTACAAAGGAGAGAACAAAATTGACAAAGGAAAGATCAGAGAAAATTTCCAGAAATTATGAAAAGCCAAGTAATAAGATGGCAATAAATACATATCTATCAATAATTACTTTGAATGTAAATGGAATAAATGCTACAATCAAAAGACATAGGGCATGAGAATGGACTGAAAACCAAGACCCATCTATATGCCCCCTATAAGAGATCCATTTTAGACCTAAAGGCACCTGCAGATCTAAAGTGAGGTGATGGAGAAACATTTGTCATGCAAATGGATGTCAAAAGAAAGAGTAACACTTCTTATATAGGACAAACTAGACTTTTTTGTTCTTGTACTGTTTTAGTCCTACTTTGGTTATCAGTGTAGTACTGGCCCAATGGAATTATTTTGAATGTGTTCCTTCTATTTCATTATTTGTAAGATTTTGATTAAAATTATCATTAATTTTTTTTTAATGTTTGGTGTGGTTTGCCAATGAAGCCATGTGGTCTTCTCTGTGCTGAGAAATTTTTGATTCCTAATTCAACTTTAATTCTTGTTATTGGTCTAAGATTTCCAATATTTTGGATTCAAGATTCATGATTCAATCTTGGTAACTTGTGCATTTTTAGGAATTATCTGTTTTTTCCCTAAGTTATCTGATTTGTTAGGATATAATTGTTTAATCTGTTATCATTCTGTATTTCTCTGGTTATCTATTGTATTGTTTTCTCTTCCATTTCTCATTTTGGTTTTTGAATCATTTTTTTCTTAATTACCATAGTTAAAGCATTGGCAATTTTATCAGTTGTTTAAAAAACTGGCCATTACTTTTTTTTTTATTTTAAAATTTATTTATTTTGAGAGCGAGCACAAGACAGGGAGGGGCAGATAGAGAGGGAGAGGGAGAGAGAGAATCCCAAGCAGGCTCTGCACCATCAGTGCAGAGTGGTCATTACTTTCAATGTTATTTTTTATTCTGATCTCTATTTAATTTATTGCTGATTTTCCTTTGTTATCTCCTTCCTCTAGTAAATTTCAGTAAGTTTCTTCTCTTTCTGGTTCCTTATGTGTGGTGTTGTTTATTTAAACTTTTATTTTTTTAAAACTTTTTTAATGTTTATTTATTTATTTTGAGAGAGAGCACATGTGCAAGCAGGGAAGAGGCAGAGAAAGAGGGAGGGAGAGAGAGAGAATATCAAGCAGGCTCTGTGCAGAGTCCAACGCAGGGCTCAATTTCACTAACCTTGAGATTATGACCTGACCCAAAATCAAAAGTTGGACAGTAAACTGACTGAGCCACCCAGGTACCCCTGACCTTTTTTTCTTATTACAAGTATTTACAGCATAAATTTCATTCTAACATCTGCTTTTTCTGCAACCCATAGCTTTTGGAGTATTTGGTTTTCTATTTCTTTGGTTTTGAGACATATTTTGATTTGCCATTTGAATTATTATTGGGCCAACTGCTTGTGCAGTAGTATGTTGTTTAATATTCATATATTAAATATTTAATATTTACATTGGAAAAAATATTCTAGAAATCGAAGTACAAATTTGAGCTAACCTGATGTTCATTTATTTGGGCCTAAATTGATCAGAATTGCAAGACTTTAATATCAAAATATCTGGTATTGTCTCCCACAAGGTGGGAACAATATTGACATTGAGACATTACCTTGAACTTATGGAGCATAATTATGGGGCAGAGTAGATAACAAGATAGTAGACAGTAGATAGTAAACAGCAAGAAAAAAGAGGAATCAGTGAGAATTACAGATGAACAACAGAATAAGGAAGGAAAAATATTGCGTCTTCCTGTGCCTATTTCCTGCTCAAAGTCAAAGCCTCTGACGTGCAAAGATTCAAGAAGATAGCTAGGGATCTAGACAGAGTGGCTAGAATCAATTCTGCTTTGTGTATATAGAGGGCTTCCCTACTACATTCATGTGAAATATATAAAATCTGCTTTTCCAGAAATAAAACAAAACAGGTAGAACAGATTTTATTTATTTAACATAATTTTGATAAGTGTTTTCCCTGTGCCAGAGACTATGCAAGACACAGAGGATAAAGTGACAAACAAAATAAAGCATGGTCCTCACATTCCAGAAACTTAAAATGTTGTGGGAGAAACAAAAATAATCAAATATATATGTAAATAAATAACACCCATACTAAGTGCAATGAAAAAAAGGTAAGAAAAAGCACAACTAGGGAACATGACTTCTGGGGCATCAGGAAAGGCTTCCCTGTTCCCAGATGAAATCCAAAGAATGAATATCAGCTGTCAAGGTAAAGGATAGCAGGATGGGGAGAGTGATTACAGAAAAATTATATTCCAGGCAGAGGAAGCAGCCAGTACAAGGCTCTGAGGGAGGAAAGAACATGGTTTGTTTGAGGACCTGAAAGAAGAACAGTGGCCTAACAGCAAGTTAGAAAAGGATGGAGATAAAGGCTGCAGAAGTGAAGGAGCCATATTTTGGTCTTTATTGTGAAACAATATAAAGCTACTGAAAGGGTTCAGTATTAATCCATTATTCTAAGTAAAAATCACTGAACAAACAGTATCCCACCTTCTACACTTTTGAATTATAGGTACTACAAAGAACTGACAAAGATCACCATCCACAGAACTTCAAAAAGAAATCACAGGATCCCCATATCAGGAGGTAGAAAGGATCATAGCATGGAAGGGAGATTGATGATACAGTTTCATGCCTTAAAAATATTTGTTTCTTTAGTATGCAACAGACTCTGGATTAGAATAAAATTAGTGAAGGAGAATTCAAGGATCTGCTCTCAAGGATTTCATGGCCTAATGGTAAAGATAAGCCCTTATTTGAAGAAAATATTGTGAGTGAAAAATAGTGGTATGTAGTGGATGCTATGAAAATAGTCTCTTTTCCTTCCTTATTCTCCTTGCAGGGGGAGGAATGCACATTTAGGAGGCTCTCATCTACTTCCCAGTATTTGAGTCAACAAAGAATCAGGTAAACAAACAATCGTGAAAAGGTGATTTAATTTGAATGGATTATCAATAACTTGACAGTTTAATAAAATGTATAGTTTTAAGATCATATGAACTAAGTCAGCATGTTGGCATTCCTAAATGATCACTGAATCAGGAAACGAATTCTTCCCATGCTAAATGGAATCCGGGTACCATAAAAAGCTAATGCAGTTTTCCAGAGTAGCCGAATCAATCCCCCAAAATTATAGTTTGAGAACCAGAGGCTCCTGATCGACATTTTTCAAGTGCTTAAAACAAACAAACAAAAACAACACCTGATCAAGCACCAGAGGCCCAATAGACTTGTGATATAAATAGTTCACAATGCCAATAAACAGGGGAAGGGGGAACTATATTCTGGATACACTGGAATAACAACACAGAAAAGTTAGACAGCCTTACCCTTCTCATTGTTCATTATCGTTGAAGCTGATAAAATGTTTCCTAAAAGGCTTTATAGCCTATTCTTGGTTGAAATATAAGAAGAGAGAAAAGGGGGATAAATATGAAGTCAACTGGATTAGAAAAAATTATAAAAGGAGGAATTTTTGCAAAAAGCAAATAGAAAAAACTTTCTGAGAAAAATAATTTCAAGATTCAAAAGGTAACGGGAGACCTTAAAAAAAAAATCAAAATTGAACACTGTTGCAAAAGCTTTACATTCCACCTACTTCCCTCCCCCCTTCCCTCCCACTCCCACCACCCCTTCTGGCTACCTTGTAAATCCTTCTTCCAATTAAGCACACTGCTAAGGTTAAGAATCCAGGATAACTTCAGATTCAAGACATTAAAAATTATCACATTATGCAAATGATTACATAATCATCTACCACTGTTTATTTTACCTACAAACAAGGCCATCATGAACAAAAGCAATATAAACTAGTCTCCACTAGTATGTAGATGGTAGCATGTTATTTCAAACGTGGAACATCTCAAATGACTACTTTTTAATTTTTAAATAAAAAATGTTATTTTTAAATGATTCTAAGTTAATGATCAGTTTCTTTTTATACATCACTATTTCAGGATAATGCACAGCTAAGCAATTCCTTTGAGTCCAAAATAAAACCATTTAATATATTATTTCTTAATAGTCCCAAACCACAAAGGCTGATAACCTTAAAGAGCAAAGAAAAAAAAAATCAAGAATGTCTTAAGATCTTTCCTTTTCCCAAACTAAGTTGGAAATAGCAATTTTTCATCCAAACCATCTGAAACTGTTAATACTAAAGTTTTAATAATAGTGAACTTGAGGCATATTCTTATGGACCATTAACTTTATGAAATGGTGTAATAAATGCTTCCTTCATTGTGATTTTCTCCCCTGCTTTACAATAGTACAAATATTTATTCAATAATTCTGGGACTGTTGCTATATAAATGTTTTTATTAGGGCTAAAAGATACAATCTATTTAAATACTAGCCTCTGAAACTTAAAGAAAAGCCTTTTAAGGTGTAGTTTCAGCAATTTGTGTAGAATTACGAAGCTCATGGTATAAGAATATATCATCTTTGAAGTGCTGTAGAAAAGAGAAATGGAACCCAGTATCTGAGTGGTTTGAAAATTATTAAACAATAAACAACCAGTTACTGGCAAGATGGTGGAGAAGCAGGGATCTCTGTAATCCGCGCACACCCGTATGGATTGAACTGAGAAGGACTGAAGGGATAAAACTTGGATTTGCAAGTGGGGGAAAGAAGAAACAGACGTCAGAAAGAAGACAACCTCAAAGAGGCCTGAGTGAGTGACTGTGATCTGGGAAATTAGGGGACTGGCGGGTCCCGGTGGTAAAGGGGAAAGGAGCCCCCGAGCCCAACACAGGGAGAGCGCGCTGTGCCCCAGAGAGACCAGGGGAAGAGAAAGAGAGGCGGAAAACGCACCTAGAACCATCTCTAAGGGAGGAAAAACTCGCCCGTCTTCCCATATATAACTGCCGGGCGCCGGGAGAGAAATCTGTCCCATCTGGCCAGCGAATTCTTCCTTGGGCGCAGCGGCAGCGGCATCCACTCCAAGCCGCACTGGGAGCGGCGGTGGCGCCAAGAAAGGCACCTTGAAAAGCGGCGGCGGCGGCGGCGGCGGCTCCGCGAAAAGTGTGGCGCAACCCGGGCCGGGAGGCCAGCCGCCAGCGGGAACGCATCTCATCCCCGGTGACGGTGTTGAACTGCACGGACTGGGATTTGGAAGTGAGGCAGAGCTTGGAGAATACTTTTGGCTCGCCCGCGGCACAGGGAGATCGGACTCAGAAGGGCGGCTGCAACGCTTGGTTCCGGCAAACTTTCAAGCGGCGCCATACTTCTCCCCGCAACCGCCAAGGCGGGGCCTCGGAGAGAGCAGCCCCCGAGACCTGACCTGACGCCAGACCACGCCCAACCGCACAGGGGAGTTGTCTTTTTTTTTTTTTCTTTCCTTTTTTCTTTGCTTCTCCTTCTTTTCTGCTGCCATCCAGATATATATCCTGTAGCATATTCTTATCTCTCCTCTTGGCTGGTTGTATGCTTTTAGACTGCCCACAGACTTGTCCCTG
>JAQQST010001806.1:0-11638 GCA_028646485.1 Cryptoprocta ferox
TTCATCTCACAGTGTGGAGTGTATGGTACTTTCTTCCTAAGATTTGCAGGGTTTTAACTTTTAACACTTCTTTCCGCGAGTGAAACCAGATAGTCCTTGATACAGGGATCCACCCCCCTTTTGTTTGAATTGGTGGAATACTTAACACTTGTGTTGTGTGCGGGTCAATTATTGCAAATACTTCTAACTTGGTAAAAAATGATGTAAGTTACAAGGCTGTTGCCGCCCAGTGTTGTTTCACAGAGTTCCAAATAAGGCACTATAATCCGCAGAGAATTTCAAACTGTTTTAACTCTGTGAGTTGAGAGGTTAGTTGAAAGATGTTTTCACTGCTCTTTTATCTCAGAGTGTGGAGTGTATGTACTTGCTGCATGAGTCCCACTGGGTTTTAACTTTTAACACATCTTTCAGTTAGTGAAACCAGGTATTATGTGATACGAGCTTCAGTCACAGTGCTGTTCGAAGTGGTGTAGTGCAGGACACTTCATTGTATGTGGGTCATGGCTTTTCAAATACTTGTAACTTAGTGAAACAAAATGTTAGTTGAAAGACGGTTTCTGCTCAGTGTTGTTTCATAGAGTTGATTAAATGGCACTGTGACCTGAATAGAATTGCAAACTGTTCTGTGTGAATAGAGATGTTAGTTGAAAGATGTTTTCACGGTTCTGTTATCTCACAGTGGTGAGCGTATGGTACTTTCTGCATAAGCCCCGCAGGGTTTTAACTTTTAACACTCCTTTCAGCTAGTGAAACCAGATACTCCTTGATACAAGGTTCCACCACACTTTTGTTTTAATTGGTAGAGTACATAACACATTCGTCGTATGGGGGTCCAGCCATTACAAGCACTTCTAACTAGGTAAAACAAGAAGTTAGTTGCACGATGGTTTATAAAGTTCAGTAAATGGCACTATGACTTGCATAGAATTTTAACTTAGTGAAACAAGATGTTAGTTTGCCACTATGTGTTGTTTCTTAAAGTTCAGTAAATCGCACTGTGAACCACATTGCATTCCAAACTGTTCTAACTCTGGGAATCAAGACATCATTTGAAAGTTCATCTTCTCTCTTCATCTCAGAGTGTTGTGAATATGGTAGTTTCTGCATAAGCCCCACAGGGTTTTAATTTTAACACGTCTTTCAGCTATAAAAACCACATAGTCCTTGATTCAAGGTTCCTCCACGCTGTTATTTTCATTGGTGGGGTACATAGCAGTTTCGTTTTATGTGGGTCAGGGCATTTCAAGCACTTCTAAGTTTGTAAAATAAGATGTTAGTTGCAAGACAGTTTCTGCTCATTGTTGTTTCATAGAGTTCAGTAGATTGCATAGAAAGGCAAACTGTTCTAACTCTGCGAATCGAGATATTGAAGATGTTTTTTCTATTCTTTTATATCAGAGTGGTGAGCGTCTGTTACTTTCTCCAACAGCCCTGCAGGGTTTAACTTTGATCACTTCTTTCTGTTAGTGAAAGCAGATACTATGTGATATGAGTTGCCACCACACTGTTGTTTGAAACGGTTGAGTACATGACACTTCCTTCGTAAGTGGGTCGTGGCATTTGAAACACTCCTAACTTAGTGAAACAAGATGATACTGGAAAGACGGTTTCCGCTCAGTGTAGTTTCTTAGAGGTCTGTAAATCGCACTAGGAACCGCGTTGAATTTCAAACTGTTCTCTCTGAATCTAGAAATGAGTTGCAAGAGGTTTTCCCAGTGGTGAGCATATAGTACTTTCTGCATAAGTTCCACAGGGATTTAGCTTTTAACACTTCTTGCAGCTAGTGAAACCAGATATTCCTTGATACAAGGTCCCACCACACTTTTAATTGGTGGAGTATATAACATTTTCGTTGTATGCGGGTCAGGGCATTTCAAGCGCTTCTAATTTAGTAAACAAGAAGTTATTTGCAAGACGTTTCCGCTCAGTGTTGTTTCATAGAGTTCAGTAAATGGCCAGCATACAATTTCAAAATGTTTTAACTCTGTGAATTGAGATGTTAGCTGAAAGATATTTTCACTGTTCTTTTATCAGGGTGAATGTAGGGTACTTTCTGCATAAGCCCTGCGGGGTTTTAAGTTTTAATCCTTCTTTCAGCTAATGAAACTAGATATTCCTTGATACAAAGTTCCACCGCGCTGTTGTTTTCTTTGATGGAGTACATAACACTTTCGTTTTATGCAGGACAGGGCATTACAATCACTTCTAACTTGGTAAAAGAAGATGCTAGTTGCAGGACAGTTTCTGCTCAGTGTTGTTTCATAGAGTTCAGTAACTGGCGCTATGACCTGCATAGAATTGCAAACTTTTCTAACTTTGTGAATAGAGATGTTAGTTGAAAGATATTTTCACAGTTCTTTTATGTCAGAGTGCAGAGCCTATGGTACTTTTTGTATAACAGACACAGGGTTTTAACTTTTAACACTTCTTTCAGTTACTGAAACCAGATATTATGTGATTTGAACTTCCACCACACTGTTGGAAATGGTGGTGTACATGACTCGTAGTAAGGGGATGGTGGCTTTTCTAACACTCTTAACTTAGTGAAACAGGATGGTAGTGGAAAGTCAGATTCCGCTCTGTGTTGTTTCATAAAGTTCAGTAAATGGCACTATGACCAGCATACAATTTCAAAATGTTTTAACTCTGTGAATTGAGATGATAGCTGAAAGATATTTTCACTGTTCTTTTATCTCGGAGGGTTGTGTGTATGGTATGGTACTTTCTGCATAATCCCCGCAGGCTTTTAACTTTTAACACTTCTTTCAGCTAGTGAAACCAGATATTCCTTGATACAATGTTCTACCATGCTGTTGTTTTAATTGGTGGAGTATATAACGTTTTCATTGTATGTGGGTCAGGGCATTTCAAGCACTTCTAAATTAGTAAACAAGAAGTTAGTTGCAAGATGGTTTCCTCTCCGTGTTGTTTCGTAGAGTTCAGTAAATGGCAGTATGAACTGTATAGAATTGCAAACTGTCCTAACTCTGTGAATCGAGATGTTGAAAGACATTTTCACTGTTCTTTAATATCAGAGTGGTGAGCGTATGGTACTTTCTGCAACAGCCCAGCAGGATTTAACTTTTATCACTTCTTTCTGTTAGTGAAACCAGATACTATGTGATAAGAGTTTCCACCACACTGTTGTTTGAAATGGTAGAGTACATGACACTTTGGTAGTAAGTGGGGAAACAAGATGTTATTTGAAGAACAGTTCCACTCAGTGTTCTTTCATAGAGTTCAGTAAATGGCTTTATGACCTGCATAGAAATTCAAACTGTTCTAACTCTGAACCAAGTTGTTAGTGGGAAGATTTTTCACGGTTCTTTCATATCTGAGTGGTGAGATTATGGTACTTTCTGCATAAGCCCCACAGGGCTTTCGCTTTAAACACTTCTTTCAGCTAGTGTTCCTTGATACGGTATTCCACCACACTTGTTTTAATTGGTGGTGTACATAAAACTCATTGTATGCAGGTCAGGGTATCCAAACATTTCTAACTTGGTAAACAAGGTGTTAGTTGCAAGATGGTTCCCCCTCAGTGTTTTTTCATAGAATTCAGTAAATTGCACTAATGACCCGCATAGAATTTCAAACTGTTCTAACTCTGTGAATGGAGATGGTAGTTGAAAGACATTTTCACTCTTCTTTAAACTCAGAATGGTGAGCCTACGGTACTTTCTGCATGTGCCCCGCAGGGTTTTAACTCTTATGTTCACCACTCTATGATAAAAGAACACTGAGAACATCTTTTAACTAAAATCTCCATTCACAGAGTTAGAACAGTTTGAAATTCTATGCTTATCGTAGTGCCATTTACTGAACTTTATCAAACGACACTGAGCCAACAGTCTTGCAACTAACATCTTCTTTTACCAAGTTAAAAGTGTTTGAAATGCCCTGACCCGCACACAATGAAAATGTTATGTATCCATCAATTAAAACAAAGTGTGGTGGAACCTCTATCAATGAATATCTGATTTCACTAGCTGAAAGAAGTCTTAAAAGTTAAAACCCTGTGAAACCTAGGCAGAAAGAACCATACACTCTGCTCTCTGATATAATACAGTAGGGAAAGCATCTTTAAGCTAACCTCTCAACTCACAGAGTTAGAACAGTTTAAAATTCTATGCTGATTGTAGTCCCTTTTATTGCACACTATGAAACAACACTTTAGGGAACAAGTCTTTCAACTAGCATCTTGTTTCACTAAGTTAGAATTTTTGGAATGCCTTGACTCGCATACAACAGAAGTGTCATGTATGTTCTCCACCATTTCAAAGTATAGTGTGGTGGAACTTGTATGAAGTAATATCTGGATTCACTGCCTGAGTGAAATATTAACAGGTAAAATCTTACGGGGCTTCTACAGAATGTACCATACACTTAACACTCTGAGATTAAATAGTGACACCATCTTTCAACTAACCTCTCGATTCAAAGAATTAGAACAGTTTGAATTCCTATCCACGTCATAAGGTAAAGTGCAATTCACTGAAGTCTGTGAAACAACACTGTGCAACTAACATCTTATTTTACTAAGTTAGGAGTGTTTGAAACGCCAAGACCCTCTTACTATGACAGTGTCATGGACTCCACCATTTCAAACCACAGTGTGGGGGAAAGTCATAGCACATAACATCTGGTTTCACTAATTGAAAAAACGTGTTAAAAGTTAAAACCCTGCCGGGCATATGCAGAAAGTCCCAAATGCTCACCACTCTGAGATAAAAGAGCAGTGAAAACATCTTTCAACTAACATCTCAATTCTCAGAGTTAGAACAGTTTGCAATTCTAGGTGGCTCATAAAGGGAAAGTGCCACTTATTGAACTGTAAGAAACAACACTGAAATGAAAGCATCTTGCAGCTAACATCTTGTTTCACTAAGTTAGGAGTGTTTGAAAAGCCATGACCTTCATACGACGAAAGTGTCATGTATGTACTCCACCGTTTCAAACATAAAAGGGGTGGAAACTCATATATAAAATCTCTTTTCACTAACTGAAAGAAATGTTAAAACCCTGCGGGGCTTATGAAGAAAATACCAAACGCTCACCACTTTGAGATAAAAGAACAATGAAAACATTTTCAAATAACATCTCAAGTCACAGAGTTAGAAGAGTTTGCAAATCTTTGTGGGTCATACAAAGTGTTATTTCCTGAACTCTAAGAAACAACACTGAGCAGAAATGTTCTTTTAAATAAGAAATAGCACTGTGTGGAAACCATCTTTCGACTAATATCTTGTTTCATTGAGTTAGGAGAGTTTCAAACACCATGAGCCGCTTCCTACAATAGGGTCATGTACTCCACTGTTTCAAACAACAGTGTTGGAATACTCATATCACATAATATCTGGTTTCACTAACTGGAAGTCGTGTTAAAAGTTAAAACCCTGCGGGGCTTATGCAGAAATTACCATAACCTCACCATTCTGAGATAAAAGAACAGTGAAAACATCTTTCAGCTAACATCTCACTTCACAGAGTTCCAACAGTTTGAGATTCTCTGCAGGTCATAGAGCCACTTACCGAACTGTATGAAACCACACTGTAGGGAACACAACTTTCAAAGAGCATCATGATTCACTAAGTTAGAATTGTTTGAAATGCCATGACCTGCATACAACGTAAGTGTCATGTATGCGACCATTTCAAAGCACAGGGTGGTGGAACATGTATGAGGTAGTATCTTGATTCACTGCTGATGAAGTGTTAATAAGTAAAATCTTGCAGGGCCTCTGCAGAAAGTACCCTATTAAAGAATAGTGACACCATCTTTCTGTTAACCTCTCGATTTAGAAGTAGAGCAGTTTGTAGTTCTATGCAGGGCACAGTGCAATTTACTGAACTCAATGAAACAACACTGATCGGAAACCGTCTTGTACCTAACCTCTTGTTTTACCCTGTTAGAAGTGTTTGAAATACCCTGACCTGTATACAATGAAACGTGATATACTCCACCAATGAAATCAACAAAGTGGTGGAACATTGTATCAAGGAACATCTGGTTTCACTAGCTGAAAGAAGTGTTACAATTAAAACTCTTCAAAGTGTAGGCAGAAAGTACCATACACTCCACACTCTGAGATTAAAGAATAGGGACACCATATTTAACCTAATCTCTCGACTCACTGAGAACAGTTTGAAATTCCATGTGGGTCATAGAGGGAAAATGCCATTTCCGGAACTCGAAGAAACGATAGTGTGCATAAAGCTTCCTTCATCTAACCTCATATTTCACTAATTTAAAAGTGTTTGAAAAACCATGACTTGCATACAAGGAAACTGTCATGTACTCCACCATTTCAAACAGTGTGGTTTCACTAACTGAAAGAGGTGTCAAAAGATAAAACACTCTGGGGCCCATGCTGAAAGCACCATCTGCTCCACACTCTGAGACAAAAGAACAGGGAAACCATCTTTCAACTGACCACTTGGTTCACAAAGTTAGGACAGTTTGAAATCCTATGCGGGTCATACAAGGAAAGTGCCATTGACGGAACTCTATGAAACAACACTGGTGGAAAACGATCTTTCAACTATTATCTGGTTTTTATTAAGATCGAGTTGTCTGAAAACCAACAAAGGGGCTTATATTCAACTATGGGAAACAACACTGGGGGGAACCCTCTTTCGGAGTGTACGATAAACCATATGAACAATGCAGAAACCTAGCAAATGTCCAAGGTGGACCAGCCCTTGGGACTTGGGGGACACGTTGAGCCAAAGGGGCCCTGGGATTTTGGTTTCAGGACTCCACGGACATCCAGAGCCCTGGGCCTTTCGAAGGGGTACAGCCGAGAAGTGTTTGTGTGGAGGCTGGGCCAGATGGATTATGGGGGACCTGGCCTCCATGCCTATGGAAAATGAAGCTTAACATGACCCTTCAACATTGATCACAATCACATTGGAAGCAAATATTGAACACACTTTGGTCCAGGTTGGAGCCATTCCCGTCTGCTTCCTGTCATTCTGCCTCTGGCTTTGTTCACCCTTAGGAGCCATGGAGCTGGCAGTCACTCCGTGGGGACCAAGGTATGGACGTTGGCCACCCACTCGGCCCCCTGCTCAGTGACAGCCATAAGCATCGCCTACCCAAAGGAGAATAGCCTTCCAATCCCTTGAGCTTGGTGCTTGACTGTTCATAGCATTCAGGGGTGGAGGAGGGGAGCCAGCTTACCTCAATGCTCTGTCTAATGGGGGGGGTCTTCCTTTTAAAAAGCAGACAGTTCACACCAGAGCAGGAGGCTACAGAAGCTGGTCAGCACGTAAAGAGCCCTTTACAGAAAAAGGGCCCCGGGGACCCTTTCCACACTTTGGAGGAATACCTGGGGCACCCGAAGGCGACAGCACTGTCACTGCTCACTGTATTCAATGAAGTCCAGGGCTCTCTAGGTCCTTGTGAGGGTAGGGGACAGACTTGTTGCTTTCAGGACTCCCACCTGGGGACGCTAGATGGCGATGTTGCCTAAGTCTTCTGGTGTTTCTTCTTCTTCCCAGAGCCAGGTTGCCAGGAGCTGGTGCTGGGCCCTTCCTTCTCCACAGAATTCCCCTTTCAATCTCTGAAGAGCTCTGAATCTCCTGATCCACCTCGACACATCTCTGCTCTCTTGTAGACACAAGATTCATCCCACAGTCTGTTCAGAGTCGGTGTCTCACGGTCATATCCTCTGCCTTCCACCTGGGAATCTGACTCAGTCCTGGAGACTGCAGGAGAGATTTTGGCAACAGGGCTCCATCTTTATTACTTCACTGCATTCCAGAATTACATGGTCATTCAGAGACCCAGCCCAATGGAAGGGTTTGTGTGTAACCTGGGCAAAAGATTTGGGCACGGAAATGGCCTTCTTCTGGGCCAAGGGCAAACGAAGTAAGACACTGTCTTTCCAAGTGGATCCATCCCAATTCCCACTGGATGTGTAGAGCTTTGGCCCTCCTTGCGCCCATTTCCTTCACCTTGATGCACTGCTGACATTTTTTTTCTTTTCACCCTCGGGAGCTATGGAGCTATCAGAACCTTGGGTAACTCCCCCGGCTAGGCCACAAACTTCCACTCTGCGCCTGTGCTCAATGATCGCCCTCAGGCTCTGAACAAACAAAGGGAAGGTGGCCTGTATTCCCAGGAAGATTGGTGATTGGCCTGCAGTGGTATGGAAGGGGAAGAGGAACCAGCTTGCCTCACTATCCTGGATGACCGTGTTGCCTTCGTTCTGAGAAGCAGACAGTGTGCACGTGAGTAGTATGGATAGACAGAGGGTCAGCACAGGGGAAGCCCTTTCCAGGAATAGGGAATGATTTTCTTGTTCCACATCCTGAGTGAGAGCCAGCAGAACCGAATCCCTAGAGCTCAAACCTGGGGTCCACCTCAGCTGCTAGAACAGGTGGGAGGGACAGACATAGCCAGAAAACCTCTGTCTCCTCAAATCAGAATGCAGGGCTCCCAGGTGTGTTCCTTCAGAGGGCTCCCTTGGCCTAAGCCCACAGGCATTGCTTATTCGGATACAGCCAGGTTGGAGGAGACTGCGCTGTGCACTTATTCTCAAAATTCTCCACATCTCATATGTGAGGAAGAACTCGGGAAGTCCACGTCTCAATATCCACCACTTACTGATTTCTTGAAAAACCGTGCTGCATGGAATTTCTCAGAGCCAGTGTCTTTGAATGACATCCTTTTCTCTCAGCACTGATGTCTGGTGGTTTGCTTCTGGGTATGATATTGGTATTGCAATGGGCCACTCACGATTTGGTTTCAGAATTATGTGACTATCTCCGACCCTAGGTGTGTGAAGGTTCCCAGGCAAAATGCTTATGGGTAGACTTAGCCAGAAGGTAGGGGTAGATTCTGCCTTGTGTGTGCTTAGAGGGTGAGGAACGCCAGATATCTCGTTCCTCGATTTGACCAGTGGCCTTTGGAATGTAGAACTTTGACTCACCGGATAGTCATTCTGATCCCATTTCTGCTTTTTTAACTTGACCTCACTTCACACACCAAGACCCTGGGGCTGTCCTGTAGTGTACAATTGCCAAGGATGGACATGTAGTTTTCAGAACATTCCTGAGTCGAGGCAGGGCTCTCAGGGTCTGATATCACTGCAAAGAGCTAGGCATTCTGTCCTTGAGCCCCCAATTCAGAGCAGACTACTGTATCATGAAAATGGGTATTCACTTGGACCCCCGACCCTAAATAATGGACATGACCTCATGCAGAAGAAGAGACAGACTATCCCTGTGCAGCATACTTGATGACCTGAATAGCACACCAAAAGTATGTGCGCTTTGGAATCTTTCCTGCACCAGGCCTTGTTCCCAGCACTTGATCTTCCCATGGAAGCACATTCTTCATAGCTCAGGGTCACTAGGGCCCCTAGATTCTGCTATAATGGGCAGAAGCACACAAAAAGCCACCGTGTCCCTCTCCTTCTTTAGAGAGAGTGTGGGTCTCTTGCTCGCAGAGCTCCAGTGCCTCCCTTGGGCAACTCCTGTAGCCATATCACACCGACGGTCTTCTGATTCCTGAGCAAGCCAGCTTCCTCCTATATTGTGCTAGTCAGTTTATTCTAAACATGATCCAGTTCCCATCCTTAAAGAGGAACTCTTGCCCTAGGCTTATCGAGCCTCATGACATTGCTTTTTATCCATCAAGGTTTGTCTTGGGGCCCCTACACTTTTGGGCTTGCACAGCCATAGATCTGCCTTGCAAATATCCAATGTGGACCAGCCCTTAGGACTGTGGGACAGGTTGAGGTAAAGGGGCCAGCATATTCGTTTCAGGACTACTTGGACATCTAGACTTAGGGCATGGAAAGGGGTCCAGCCGAGATCTGTGTGGAGGCTGGGCCAGAGGGATTAGGCACGAGCCGGCCTTCATGCAGGGCCTAGGGGAAATGAAGATTCAAGTGGCCCATCCACACTGATCACATTCCCACTGGATGGAAACACTGCACACTTAGGTCTTGGCCGCAGCCATTCACATTCCTTTAATGTCTTTCTGACTCAGGCTTTATTCACCCTGACGAAGCATGGAGCTGGCACTCACTCAGCGGACACCGAGCCGTGAGCGTCGGCCACCCACTCGGTCCCGTGCCCGGTGACAGCCCTGAGCATCCGCTGCCCCGAAGGAGAAAAGTCACCCTATGTCTGAGATTGGTGCTTGACTGTTTGTAGCAAGAGTTGGGGGCAGGGGAGCCAGCTTGCCTCCCTGCTCTGCCTAATGGAGGGGCCTTCCTTCTGAAAAGCAGACAGTTCACACCAGAGCAGGTGGCTCCAGGTGCTTGGGGCCCAGAAAGAGCCCTTTACAGGAAGAGGGCCCCAGGGCCACGTTCCACACTTTGGAGGAAGACCTGGGGGCACCAGAAGGTGACAGCACTGTCACTGCTCACTCTATTCAATGATGCGAGAAGTAAGAAAAGCAAAGTCCAGGGCTCTCATGGTCCTTGTGAGGGAAGGAGACAGGCTTCGCTGCTTTCAGGACTTCCAGATGCGGATGCTACATGGCACTGTTGCCTAAGCCTTCGGGTGGTTTTGCTTCCCATAGCCAGGTTGCCAGGAGCTGGTGCTGGGCCCTTCCTTCTCCACAGAATTCCCCTTCCAACCTCGGAAGAGCTCCGGCTTTCCTTATCCACCTTACACATCTTTGTTCTTTTGTGGACACAAGGTTCTTCCCAGAATCTGTTCAGAGTTAGTGCCTCATGGTCATATCCACTGCCTTCCCCCTGGGAGACTCTTCCAGTCCCTTTGACGGGGTGAGAGAATTGAGGCACAGGGCTCCTTCTTCATTAATTCATTGGGTTTCAGAAGTATGTGGCTATTCTGAGACCCAGGGAATTTGCAGGCGCCCAGCAGAGGATGTCTGTGTGTAGGCCAGGGCAGACATTTGGGCAGAGACCTGGACTCCTTAGGGGCCACGGGCCAATGAAGGAAGACACCTTCTTTCCATGTAGATCCCAATGCCTGCTGGAAAATATCTAACTTTGGCCCTCCATGGGCCCATTGGCTTCACCTTGCTGCATTTCTCACAATGTGTTTTCTCCCTTGGGAGCCATGGATCCATCACTCACTCAACTGGCACCCCACGGTAGGCCCCAAATTCCCACTCTGCTCCTGTGCTCACTGAGAGGTATCGGGCTCTGATCTAACAAAGGACACAAGGCCGTTAGTCCCGAGTGCGTGACTATTGGCCTGCTGGGGTCTGGAAGGGGAAGGCTAGGTAGCCTCCCTCACTGACCTGGATGATGGAGTTGCCTTCATTCTGAGAAGCAGAACCGTTTGCACATGGGTGGCATGGATTAGTATGGTGTCAACACAGGAAAAGCTATTTTGAGGACGAGGGAAAAACAATACTTGTTACAGACTCCTGAGCAACAGCCAGGAGAACCCAGTAGCTAGAGCTCAACAGTGATAGCGCCATCAAATCTTAGAAAACGTGGGAGGGGGAGACAGAGCCAGCAATCTCTGGCTCCAGAGGACAGAATGCAGACTTCTTGCTGACAGAGATCCCAGTGTAGTGGTTCACAGGGTTCTCTTGGCCTAACACTACAGGCATTTCTTATTCCAGATACAACCAATTGATAGGAGCTCGTGCTGGGGACTTCCATCTCAACATTTCCCACATCTCATGTGTGATTAAGAACTCTGG
>JAQQST010001807.1:0-11637 GCA_028646485.1 Cryptoprocta ferox
CCTTCCCCCTGCACCACCGGGACCCGCCCGTCCCCTAATTTCCCAGATCACAGTCACTCACTCAGGCATCTTTGAGGTTGTCTTCTTTCTGGCGTCTGTTTCTTCTTTCCCCCACTTGCAAATCCAAGTTTTATCCCTTCAGTCCTTCTCAGTTCAATCCATGCGGGCGTGCGCGGATTACAGAGCTCCCTGCTTCTCCGCCATCTTGCCCGCTCCCCCTCTTTTTTGTTTTTGATTTTACTAGTTGATTCATAAGCTTAGAGACAAGGAGTTAATAATATTTAAACTCTTAGACCCAGATGTGATTTGAGCTGAAGCTTTCCAGGTTGGTGTGGTAGCTTTTCTGTCCAATGCTAGTTCCACTCTTATGTGGAATTCTGAATGGCATCTGGTGCTAAGAAAGAACACATATAATGCTACACTAGTCACCCTTCCACATTACCATCACCAGCATTTTTTTTTTGCTGCTTCTCTTTACTTTCACTTCAAGAACTATAATACATGCATAGCCAAAACAGTGGGGTTAAGATAACTTAACTGAAGTACAATTGTCAAGTGATTAGTGTAGAGGGCATTTTGTGGTTGTGATAGATAACAAGATTTGATCAAACTGAGCTACAGCTTAATGCTTAGAATAGGGATCTCATCATTACCATCCAATGCCTGGGCAGCTTCTAGGAGCAAGATAACTATTTAGGGCAGAGAATATGCAGGAGTATTCAGTGTCATGCTTGTCTGGTCCCCTGGCTGGGGGAGCTGGCCTGAAGTTTAAAGATTAAGTGGCTAGATTTTGAACCCTGTTGCCTTGATTGGGGTCTTCCTTTTAGGGGAGTTTGAACTCACATCACTCACAAGCTTTTACATAGAGAATCAGGATAAGGTTAGCTTTGGGAGGAAAGTGCAGAAGTTTGGATCATTGTGGTCATCTCTGGGAAAGAACAGAAGGGATTCATCCTGTCAATTGACTTAAATATTAAGCGCTTACTATATATGCTTGTCACTATGCTAGATGCCAAGGATATAGTGATATTCTTTGGGTTCTCAAGACGTTTACCATTTAGAAGATGAGATTGGCTTTAATCACATAATTACATTAATAGTAATGATTGTATAATCACAAACTAAGGCAAGTATTCTGGGGAAAAGAAACATACTTTTCTGAAAGTAGCAAAGGAAACTGACTTACAGTAGGGAGCTCAGGAGGTTTCTCTGTGGTAGAGACATTAAAGCCAAGATCCAAAAGATTAATAATGTTTAACTAAGGGTGTGTTTGTGTGGGTGTGGGTGTGGGAATGGGATGCTGGGAAGAACATTCCAAAACCATAGAAAAGCATATGCATGGGCTCTGTAGCAGGAAGAAATAGGGTCTGGTCACAGAACTTAAAGAAATCTAGCATGTCTAAAGCAGAGAGAGCATGGGGAAGAGTGAAACAAGATGAGACTGGAGAGGTAGGTAGGCCCAAACTATGCATAGACTTGTAGACCCTGATAAAGAGTTTAACTTTTTTCCTAAGATGAATAGGAAACCAATTAAAAATTGTATTTAGGTAGGTGATACAACCAGGATTTTATTTTAAAATATCACACAGGTATTTGTTTGGAGAATGCGCTATTGGGCAACAAGTGTGAAATGGGGACCCCAGGTAAGAGGTTAGGGCGGTAATCCAAGTGAGAGAAAATGGTATATGAAGTCCTGAATGGAATAATCAAGGAACTTTCAGTCAATGAATAAATCAGCAAGGAATTACTTGGCACCTGTCTAATTATGCATGACTAGCTCTACTTATCATGAAGGGAGATTCATTTTCAGCCTCCTATCTCTTTTTTTAGCAGCCCAGCTTCTGTCCAATAATTCCAATTAATGGAGCTGAGTTAATAAAGCATTACTTTATTAAAAGTATTAGCATTTAAGGAAATCCAGAGAAAGAATTGATTCAAGTAGTGTTAACTAGTGTTCTTATATAAAACACATTTCTCAATCTGTGATCCTCAAAAGTTACTGCTTCAGAGTCTTCTGAGGGCTGAGGGAGTGGGGAAGGGGAGGCCTATAAAACGTAAAATTCTGGGCCCTACCCTAGACCTACAAAATCAGAATTCTGGGGTGGAGCTCAGGAAAGGGCATATTTAACAGTCTTTCCAAGTGTTTCTGATGAACACTAAAGTTTGAGAACTGATTATAGATGATAATTTGGAGACTGACTTTGAAGAAGACAGATGCCTTTGACAGAGAAGAAAGGAGTGAGTATTCCAGGTTGAAGGTGGCTGTGAGAAAATGTCAAGTAGTGAGAAACAGCCAGTTGAGTGCAAGGAAAGAGTACTAAGTAGATTAACTTTGGTAGGGTGCAGGAGCTTTGTTCAGAGCAATGAGAAATCACCTTGAGCAGAAGAAAGAAGAGAATGGACAGCATGCCTAAGAGAGCAGTCCTGTCGAGCCTGAAATAGATTGAATGAAGAGAGTTTTGTAATTCCAGAGTCACTGGATGAGGGGCTTATGGGACTGTAAACTTGGAATTTACCTCTCCCATTAAATGAAGAGAATATTAATACAACTTATTATTCACAAAGCAACAATAGCCAACCTTACTGAGTTTGAATGATATACCAGGCATTTCGCAAAGTATTTTCAATGCTTCGCATCATTTAATCCTCACAGCACCTCTATGAGATAGATACTATTATTATCCCCATTTTATAGATGAAGAAACTGAGGCAAAGAGAGGTAAAGTAATTGCTTATGGTAATATAGCTGGTAAATGGCTAGTCCAGAATTCTAACCCAAGTCTATCTCTTGAGATTATTTATTTTTAGCTATAGTGCTGGGTCACATCAATTTTCATTTATGCCCACAAAGGTTAATAGTTCTCTAAATATCATTAGTTCTTTTGGACATTATAATCATTATGCATAAAGGAAGCTTGGTCTTTGAGGTCCAAAGACAATGCAGGCCATAATGAGGTTTGGCTAAAAAAAGAAAATGCATAAACAAACAAAATGCAGAATCAGACCTATAGATATAGAGAACAAACTGACAGCTGCCTAAGGGAAGGGTGTAGGGAAGGGATGGGCAAAATGGGTGAAGGGGAGTGGGAAATCCAGGCTTCCAGTTGTGGAATGAATAAATCATGAGACTAAAAGACACAGCATAAGGAATATAGTCAATGATATCATAATAGTGATGTATCGATATATTGGAACAGATGGTAGCTACACTTGTGGTGAACATAGCATAATTTATAAACTTGTCAAATCACAATGTTGTTCACCTGAAACTAATGTAACATTGTGTGTAAATTATATTCAAATAAAAAAATAATAATAGTGAGGTTTTACTAAGTCCTGCATAAGTACACAATCTCATGCAATACTTCTCACATCCCGTTTTGTAGATTGATAATGGTCTATAGTGAGTTAGTATAGCTCTTGAGGGGAAGCATTTGGAAACCTAACCAGAAAGTTGACAGAGTACTTTTATGTCTGTTGATGCTACCAAAATAAATGGGAATTTTTATTTTGCATGCCTTTTTTCATTATATTTTTCTAGTAATTTTTAATTATATTTTATAGAAGTGTATATAGATTGAAATTTAAAAACAAATCAAAGCAAAAGTATGGTTTTCACTTCAGATGATTTGTGATGCATGGGACTCATGGATATAAGAGAAAATCTAAACAACTAATAATATGAAGGTATTTTCAAGCTCAGGTATGGGTGGTAGGCTGACCATGGAGGTAATCTGAACCTTTATTTTGACATGGCAGCCTCTTCCAAATTACAGAATCATCCCGCTTGAATATTACTATGACAGATTACAGTGTGAAACCATTCCTTTTTTAGTAGGCTTAGATTTTTAGAGGTTGTGCATTTAATTTTGGACAATTACTGTCAGTTTAAACATCCAAGATGAAAGAAAAAGTTGTATAATAATCAAGCAGAAGTATATAGAACCTGAGCAGTAAAGATTCAATGGGATAATAGACAGAAAGTGGGAAATAGAAAAGGGAAACTTTGTCATTTTCATTGACACTATTCACAGAGTCAGATGTTAAAGAATCTTGACTGCTTCCAATTTTTACCTTTGCTAAAAATGGAATAAGACATGGGTAAAATGATACAGTAGCCCTGAATAAGTCTTCTGGCCCCATTTATTCGTTCATTTGTTCAACAAACATTTAATGTGCACCCATTACATATCTGTCACCCTGCTTGGCACTTATGAAAACAAAGAACAACTAGATTGCATCCAAGTCCTCAAGAAGGTAATATTTTAGTAGACAGCCATGAAAACAACTATAAATATAATAAAACTTGATAGGTAATAATAGAGTAGTGATTATCAAGGATCTATATGTTTCAGAATCAGGGTGGGAGAGAAGTACAGTAGTCCCCCCTTATCCACAGGGGATACATTCCAAGATACCCAGTGGATGCCTGAAGCTGTGGATAGTACCAAACTCTATATATACTATGGTTTTTCCTATATAGACATACCTAAGATAGAATTTAATTAATAAATTAGGCATAGTAAGAGATTAACAATAATAATAATTAGGTAGAACTCCTATAACATTATACTGTAATAAAGGTTATTGAATGTAGTCTCTCCCAAAATATCTTATTGTACTATACTTACCCTTCTTGTAATGATGTGAGATGATAAAATGCCTATGAGATGAGAGAAAGTGAGGTGAATGACGTAAGCATTTTGACGTACTTTTAGGGTACTATTGACCTTCTGATGATACCATATGTCAGAAGGAGGATCATCTGCTTTTAAATTGTGGTTGAAATTGGGTAACTTAAACCATGGAAAGCAAAGCCATGGATAAGCGGGGAGAATACTATAGTTTGAAATATCCTATCAATATTATATCACCTTATATGTAGCAGAGGAAAAAGGTAAGCATATTGGTCTCTTAGGACAGAAAATATAGATTAGTAAAAATTTGAATGCTGGTAGAAATGATGGTTATCCAAACCAGGAGTTGTCTGGACTCTCCACTTGGTGTGAATGCATATATATACTAGTGTCTTTGCAATGAGCAGGTTAGAGGGGAAGAATGCCAGGCAGAATGAAAGATACTTATTTAAAAGGAGCATAGGTTTAAAAAGTTGAGAAACACTTTTGAATCTAGGTATGAAGATTTGTGAGAACTATGGAGGCTAGAACACGACTTGAGGTTGGGGGGAAGAAGACAGAGAAATAATGCATTTCGGATTGCAAACTTCCAATAAGGAGTCCAATTGTAAGCAATGAATGATTGAGGCAGGTAAAGAAGGAACCCCTGATGCCCTACTTTTGAAGCATACAATTATACTCCTATATCCTTGGCAGTTTAAGAACAGAATGTGCCACCCACAACAGCAGTGCTGCCCTTGAAACATCTGAAATGCCATTAGATCTAGAAGTATAGGCTTTCAAACACTACTCTTTCACAAACTGAGCATGATAAACTCTGTAACCTAACAGACCTGTTGTAAGGCTCATACAAGATGCTAGATGTAAAAAGCATTTTGTGAATTCTTAGAGAGCATGTGCTTTTGTGTTGACTTTTCCTGCCTCCCAAGCTTCCCCCAAGATAATCAAAAGCCTCCAAGGATAAGTGAGATAATCATTTTAGGATGCACTGTCTCAGAAGAAAGGTAGTGTATGGAAATATTAAAAATGATGACCCACATCTTCTTCTTCCTGTTAATTCCTTTCTTTCAAGACTTGATAGCAAGAGAGCCCACACACAATGCCCTCTACTGTTGAAAGTGGGCTGCATTCCCATGTTTTTAGCTGCTGAGTACTTTGTTTCTAATTCAAAAGCAATGGTTCTTTTTGTTATGTTTTTTTTTTATTTATTTTTGAGAGACAGACAGAGAGAAAGGAAGACATAGAATCTGAAGCAGGCTCCAGGCTCTGAGCTGTCAGGAGAGACCCTGACGCCGGGTTCAAACTCATGAACTGTGAGATTATGACCTGAGCCAAAGTAGGGCCCTTAACCGACTGAGCCTCCCAGGCGCCACCTCTTTTTTTTTTTAATTTAATGTTTATTGCCCAAATCTGGAGACAAATTACTTACATGAATATCATGTGCATACAATGATCATCATCTCCTATTGTTTGATGTCATATACCAGATATCAGATCACGATGAGCCATCGGCAGAGCCCTTCAAGAAACTTAGAGACTGAAATCACTGGTGGAGCAGAGGCTCACCAAGGGTAGAAGATGAATAGTGTGGTTTTTCTACAATAAAATAATGGGGACATAACTCTCAGCCAAATGTCTTGGAATGCTCATGGTCCCCTAGAGTGCAATTCCATTCTTCTGACTTTAAAGGGTTGTACCTGTCACTAGGGTCTCTTTCTCCTGATCAGTGACTCATACCTGAGTCATTCATAAAGCACAACCAGGCCTGACCCAGCCAGTCTCATCAAGGAGAGAAGTGGGAAACCTCAGTGTAGGCTTGGGTTAGCAAGGGTGGGCAGGGATGCCAGAAGTAAAAAGAAATATTTCACAATACTTTTAATACCACTGATCTCCCTATTCTATGTGCTTCCTGAAATGTTATAGGGGTGAATCCACGGCAAAAGTTAGAAATGGCAGCCAGCAGGACTATTCTGAACCATAGCCAGGAAGTAAGCAAAGGTGATCTCTGTAGATATCAACAACCTTCTCCCTATCTTGGGCCCTCTCCTGGCCTTCCCAGCTGCCCAAGTTTCAACCCATTCCCTCTTTTCCCTTAAATCTCCTTGTCCTGTGTCCTTTTCCTGAGTGCATTCCTCAATTAAGTTCTGGTCTGGTCAGTTTATTAGAGCTAAGAAATTAATAGCTTCTATTGCCTTTATTTCTGAACATGGTGTTTCTACCTTAAAAGCAAAGGAGTGAGTAGAGAAGCAATTAGGTGTTGGGGTGGAGTAAGGAGCTGCTTCTGGATATCTCCCTATTTATTTATTGCATGGATGATGCAGGTAATAGGCTGGCACTATAGGGCAGAATTTCCACTGTTGTTCAGAGGTACAATATACAGCATGGTGATATATTTTGATGTTGTCTTAGACCAACAGAACGGAAAGAGTTAAACACTACAATTTAACATACCATGATTAAAGCAATTATTGTAAATTAGTTTAATCATTCCTCCATATGTCTTCAGAGGCAGATTTTTTAAATCATATTGTCATTACCAAATAAATGGAGGCTTGTAAATACAGATAAACTTAATTTTTAAAGGATTATCTATGCTTAAAGGTTCTGATGCTTTTAATTAAAAATTTCCTCATTATATAAAGTGTTTGTGTTGTGGCAGTGTGAGATACCAGGAGAACATGAGAATGAAATATGGGAAGGAAATGATGGCTAACATGTGGTTGTCTTTTCATTTCTCCAACATATTTTTTATTCTAAAGACAGCAAGATCTATTCTTAGGAGGGCCTCTGACTGACTCTGGAGCTCCTTAAGGCCAGGGAACAAGGAGCAGGTTAAATGATTCCCTCCCTTTCAAGCCATAGATTTTAGACTCCTGTTTCTGGAACACTCCAGCAAAGAATCAACTAAGGGAGTACTCCAGCAGATGGAGAGTGGAGAGTGGTGCTTTTCAAGCTTTAATATGCATATAAATCACTTGAGAATCTGTTAAAAATGCAGATTCTGATTCATTATCCTGGAATGATGCCCAAGATACTTCATTTCTAACAAGTTCCCTGGTGATACTGATGCTGCTTGTCTATGGAGCATATTTTGAGTCACAAGGAACATTCTAGGTACAGAGTCTAGATACCGACCCCTCTTTGGCTAGTAGCAGTGAAAGTATGAAGAGGCTCAGTGGAAAAATGGCACAGTTCTATCTGAACCAAATGAAGAACAAAGGAAACCAAAGGGAGGCAGATATGAGACTGATTGCACTCATGCTCCCCACAGGTTCAAATAGATGGGTTTCAAACAATACATACCAGAAAGCCATTTGCTTTCTCAAGCTAAGGGAGAAAATATGCTTAGAAGTTAAGAGCATATGTTCTGGAGTCATTTTCCCTGGGCTCACGTTCCACCTGTATCATTTCCTAATAGAGATCTTGATTATGCTACCTTACCTCCCTGAGCCTCAGTTTACTCCTTTAGTAAAATTTGAATAACAAAACCTATCTCAGGGTGGTTGTGATGATTAAATGAAATAGAGTGTAAAGCCTTAGAATAGCACCTGCTAAGAGTGCTCAATAAGTGGTAGCTATTGTCATGCTTTTCTTCTTTGAACTTATCTCATTTAAGTACTACTTGGCTTTAGGAAAGTGTTAGCTAGCCATGGTAATGCCATATCTGCTTTGGAGGGGACTTTTTTTATGACCACCTTTGTCCTGAGGAGAAAAAGAAAAGATCCTCTCATTCTTATTTCATCTCTTCCTCCATCCATTTTTGCCTGAGTATTTAAAGAAAATCCAAAACATCACATTACTTCATCTGTACACATTTCAGAATGTTTCTCTAATAGTTGAAGTCTTTTTATTTCCCAACACATAACCACGATACCACTATTGCACCCAAAAAATTAACAACAGTTCCTTATTATCATCTAATATCCAGTCTGTGAGCAATCGTCCATGATTGTCAAAAGTATCTTTTTATGGCTTGTTTGTTCAAATTAGAAGCCAGGTGAGGCCCATGCATTGCAATTTTTTGGTATGCCTCTAAGTCCAGCTCTCTATCAATTATTATTTTAAAAAACGAATTTTAGTTTTTAGAATTATTTTAGTCTTACAGAAAAATTGTGAAGTTAGTACAGCTTTTGCACATATCCAACTTAGTTTCTCTTAATTATTAACTTTTGACATTAGTGTGGTATATTTGTCCTAATACATGAACCAAAAATTTTGATGCATTATTATTAAGTATAATCCATACTTTATTTGGATTTCCTTAAGATTTCTCTATCGCCCTTTTCTCTCCTAGGACCCCATACACGACTCCCCCTTACATTTAGTTGTGGCAATGGTTAGTTTTATGTGCCTACTTGAGTAGACCATGGAGTGCCCAGATACTTGGTGTGTCTGTGAGGGTATGTGTACTTTTGAGGTGACTCTTAAAGCAGCTTCAGTTGTTTGAGACCTAGGAAAAATCTGTGATTTCAAATTTAAATAGAGTTCTAGACAAAAGCATGAAAACGGGGGTAAAAACTACCCTGCAGGAACAATGCTTATTTTGTGCTTTGACCCTTATTACTGCTTCTGCCTAAAAATTATCTGGCTTGAGAATCACTCACTCAAATTAAGAATGAATGATTTAAAAATAAAAATAGATTAGAGAAGCAAATTGTCATCTGTTTCTGCCAAAAGGAAATGTAGAATCTGGGCAATTATCATCCAGCATGTGGAAGTCCAAGCCCAAGAGAAAGGAAGGGAGAGAAGGTCTGAAGAAAGACATTTCCAGGCTCATCAATTATACATGGAACATTGCCAAGTTGCAGGTGTTGTCCTGGGATAAAAAAAGGGCATTAGATGTAACCCCTGTTTCAAGTGTTTATGGTCTTAGTTAGGAAAATATTGGAATGAAATACACACACACACACACACACACACACACAGACAACCAAAATATCAACCTGTGGCAAAACTCCAGTGAAGACACCTGTTGCTTAAAGCAAAGGGTGTATCTCTGGAGAGTAGAGATTACTTTAGAAGAAAAGGTTGGGTCAGACTGTGAACATCCGTCAATATGAAATGTATCCTGTGGGGGATTAAAAGTTAATGATCTTTTTTTTTTAAATTTTTTTAAACATTTTTATTTATTTTTGAGAGACTGAGAGAGAGAGATCATGAGCAGGAGAAGGGCAGAGAGAGAGAGGGCCACACAGAATCGGAAGCAGGCTCCAGGCTCTGAGCTGCCAGCACACAGCCAGACACGGGGCTCGAACCCACAAACTGTGAGATCATGACCTGAGCCGAAGTCGTACGCTCAACCGACTGAGCCACCCAGGAGCCCCTAAAAGTTAATGATCTTTTGAGGGAGAGGGCAAGATGGCGGAGAAGCAGGGACCTCTGTAATCCGCGCATGCCCGTATGGATTGAACTGAGAAGGACTGAAGTGATAAAACTCGGATTTGCAAGTAGGGGAAAGAAGAAACAGACGCCAGAAAGAAGACAACCTCAAAGATGCCTGACTGAGTGACTGTGATCTGGGAAATTAGGGGACAGGCGGGTTCCGGTGGTGCAGGGGGAAGGAGCCCCATGCCCAACACAGGGAGAGCGTGCTGTGCCCCGGAGACACCAGGGGAAGAGAAAGAGAGACGGAAAACGCACCTAGAACTATCTCTAAGGGAGGAAAAACTCGCCGTCTCCCCATATACAACTGCCGGGCGCCAGGAGAGAAATCGGTCCCATCTGGCCAGCGAATTCTTCCTTGAGCGCAGCGGCAGCACAGATAAAAGTGGCGGCGGTGCGGAAAGCGGTGGCGGCGGTGCCACGAAAGGCGCCTTGCAAAGTGGCGGCGGCGTCTCTGCGAAAAGGGCAGCGCAAGCCGGGCAGGGAGACCTGCTGCCAGCGGGAACACATCTCATCCCCTGTGACGGTGTGGAACTGCATGGACTGGGATTTGGAAGTGAGGCAGAGCATGGAGAATACAGTTTGGCTCACCCGCGGCACAGGGAGATCACACTCAGAAGGACGGCTTGCAACGCTTGGTTCCAGCAAAGCTTTGAAGCAGCGCCATACCTCCCCCGCAACCACCAAGGCGGGGCCTCAGAGAGAGCACCCCCTGAGACCTGACCTGACGACATACCACGCCCATCCACACAGGGGAGTTGTCTTGTTTTTTTGTTTTTTGTTTTTCCCTTTTCTCTTTGCTTCTCCTTTTCTGCTTCCATCCAGATATACTTCCCGTAGCATATTCTTATCTCTCCTCTTGGCTGGTTATATGCTTTTAGACTGCCCACAGACTTTTGCTGTCTCTGTCCCCACCTTGTTTTTATTTTTCTTTTTGTTTTTGTTTCTTTTTCTTCTCTCTTTTCTACTCTTCTTTCTTTTCTTTCCTTTCCTTTCCTTTTCTTTACTTCCTTTCCCCTTTTGGCTTGCTTGTTTGTTTGATTTGGATGTGCGTTTGCGTGATTTTGTTCCCTGTATGCTAGTCTGTTTCCTTTTCAGGGATACCTCAAATTACAAGCCAAATTACACATGGTGGAGAGTCCCAAATATCACTGACCAGGGAAATACAATAATCACAGGCACAACAAGAGAAACCGAGAGACACCATTAAAAGAACACTTTCTGAAACGACAGGCCCTGGAGAGTCAATGAGCCTCCTTTACTAGAGCAATACTAACAGGTGCACAGTGCATAACAAGCTTTTAAAACTGACAAGAGACAGAAAGCTACCCAAAATGAAGAAGTGAAAAAACTCTCCTCTAAAGCAACTCCAGAAAGAAGTCACAGCCAAAGAACTGCTCAAAACATGCTTAAACAACATAACTGAACAAGAATTTAGAACAATTGTCATAAAATTCATTGCTGGACTTGAAAAAAACATCAAAGAATCTATTGATACACAGACTAGGGACCTTCAAAATAGCTGTGACGAGTTAAAAAAGGCTATAAATGAGGTGCATAACAAAATGGAGGCAGCCACTGCACGGATTGAAGGGGCAAGAGAGGAGAATAAGTGAAT
>JAQQST010001808.1:0-11629 GCA_028646485.1 Cryptoprocta ferox
GCCTGACTTATTTCGCTTAGCATGACACCCTCGAGGTCCATCCACTTTGCTACGAATGGCCAGATTTCATTCTTTCTCATTGCCATGTAGTATTCCATTGTATAGATGAACCACATCTTCCTAATCCATTCATCAGTTGATGGACATTTAGGCTCTTTCCATGATTTGGCTATTGTTGAAAGTGCTGCTACGAACATTGACAAACATGATACTTAGATGAATTCTTATCACAGCAGCCTGGTGGTGATTCACTGAAGTTTTTTATTGCTGGTAGAATGGAACTTTTCTTTTTTTTCCTTTTTCTTTTAGAGAGAGAGAAAGAGAGAGAGAGAGAGAGAGAGAGTGCGCACGCGTTAGTGGGAGAGGGACAGAGAGAGAGGGAGATGGAGGATCCAGAGTGCGCTCTGGTCTGTCAGCACAGAGCCTGAGGCAGGGCTCCAACTCAAGAGCTGTGAGATAATGACCTGAGCTGAAGTTGGATGCTTAACTGACTGAGCCGCCCAGGTGCCCTTGGAACATTGCTTTTCTTTCTGACTTCTCTGCATCTTTAAACTTCCTTTCCCATTTGTAAATTCTTTCCCAGTAAAAGCCATAAACTTGCTTCCCAGCTTCCATTGTAGCTAGCATGCAGGTATGTGACCAGCCTGTATCATTCAGGCGCTTGCATTTGAGGTTCCGGTTTGAAAGCCAGGGATACAAATAAGCAGGTGCGACACAGAACCAACCTGATGAGTGAAAGAGCAAATAGACCGTTTTTCTCAGAGAGGGCAGTTGTAGAGTTTCTGGCAATGGCCTCTTGTTTCCAATGTGGCGGATAAGCTGAAGTGTCTGTGTCCAGAAGTGGGGTCTACCTAGGGGTCCCGTTCTGTGGTGTGAGGTGGGCATAGCTCCTTGCTTTTTCATATTCAAATTTGATTCTCTGGGCCTCCTCCGAAATCTGGAAACTGTCATTCCTTTTCTATTTAATCTAGTCCAGGAGGATTTCTGTAATTTGCAATTACCTTTCACTGATACAGCTGAGATATGAGAATAATGACAAGGAAATAGGATTCTTTTATGTGTATCTCCTTTCAGCTGTTGAAAGATATCAGTAGAACAAGACTATTTGCCAGGTCATTCTTACTGTAGTCATCATTTACTTAAACTGATTCACTGTCGAGAACAGCAAGCTGTAGAGAGTGATGCATATGCAGGCAAACTGTTTCTAAAGAAAATGGAAGGTGACTTCATGCTCATGCAATGACTGGCTATGAGTCTGGAATTCACCAATGGCCTTAATTAAAAGATGAGCCATGAAGAGGTCCTGGATAGAGATCTTCTGGAAGGTTCCAGGGTCTTGGTTTGAGATATTGGTTGGAACGAAGAATACATTTCACTAGAGGCCCATGATTTAATTCTTCCATTCATGTATCCAGGACATATTTACTAAATGCCTACTCTGCACAATGCACATGCAAAGTATTGGGGAGACAGTGATGAATCAGCCAGGGCCAGGCAGATCTTTGTTTGGTGCTCTGGGGGTTCCCAGTATTTCCACACAGACATGAGGAAGGATAACAGGTTTTTTTTAAAAAAATCATTATTTGTAACTGAAGATACTGAATAGTAGAGAGCTTACATGATTTATCCACAATCCCATTCATAAGTAGTAGAACTAAGAATTGAACTCAATTCTTCTGGTTCCAGAATCCTGTAATTTTTCCAGGATGCCAGCCACTTCTTACCTTCCAGAGCTCATATCAATTTGGAGGGACAAGTGTCAAAATCTTACTATTTCTTCCCATTTTTAGGAAGGAAGTCTGAGTCAAGGAGGGGTTAAACTGGTAAATAAAAAGGTGGGTCTCCCCTTTCTAGGGCTTGTAGTCCCTTTACTATCCTCCATTTCTGCTACCTCAGGCTGCCTCTGTCCTTTATATGTTGATTGGGAACATGGTATTGAGAGCTGCCCTTTTTGGATGATATGAAGGGAAAATATCAATAGTACATCTTGAGATGAGGGTCAGGTACCATAGAATATAGTTAAGCGTGAGAACTACGGGGGGCGAGGGGTACAAGAAAAGGGACTCTACCTCTACTTAAGCATTTTTTCCCCCAGGGCTGTGGTGTTACAAAAGACATGGTCCCCACCCCTACCTGATACCATAATCTAGTGGGCAAGATAAGGATATATGCAGCTGAGTCATCCCTATTATTAGGTCTGTGCCTCTTGTGTTACATTTATCCTATTAGAGGGCATGAGTTTCTTTCTTTTTTAATCAAGCATTTTATTGAGATCATTGTAGATCATGGAGAAATGTAGGTAACACACAGTTGTAAGAAATAATACAGAGATCTCCTGTACCTTTTATCCAATTTCCCCCAATGGTAACATTTTGCAAAACTATAGTACAGTATCACAACCAGGATATGGACTTGATACAATCCACTGATCTTATTCAGATTTCCCAAATATTGTACTCTTGTACTTGTGCGAATGTGTATGTGTATGTGTGTGTATTACTTGTGTGAATGTGTATATGTATGTGTGTGTATTACTTGTGCGGATGTGTATAGGAATGTGTATTACTTGTGTGGATGTGTATATGTATGTGTGTGTATTACTTGTGTGGATGTGTATATGGATGTGTATATGTATGTGTGTGTATTACTTGTGCGGATGTGTATAGGAATGTGTATTACTTGTGTGGGTGTGTATATGTATGTGTGTGTATTACTTGTGTGAATGTGTATGAGTGTGTATTACTTGGTGCTGGTGTGTATATGTATGAGTGTGTATTACTTGTGTGGGTGTGTATATGTATGTGTGTATTTCTTGTGCGAATGTGTATATGTATGAGTGTGTATTACTTGTGTGGGTATGTATATGTACGTGTGTGTATTGTGTGGATGTGTATATGTATGTGTGTGTGTTACTTGTGCAGATGTGTATGAGTGTGTATTACTTGTGCGAATGTGTATATGTATGTGTGTGTATTTAAGTTCTCTACAGTCTTACCACCAGTGTTGGTTGGTGAACCCAACACCACCATCAAAATACAAGGTAGTTCTACCACCACAAAGATCTCACGTGTGGTCCTTTTATATTTTTGTAACCACACCTCTTCCCTCCCTGGTTTTATTCATTTTTGTCTCATGTGTCCTCGGTATCTATAAAGTTACTTAATAAATTTGTATTATATGAACAAATCAACTAACAGTGCCATAAGAGATTAACATATGTAAATAATATCTTCTGGAGGGCAGGGGAAGGAGCAATTCATTTGACCTGGGCCTTAAAGACAGAAAAAGAAGACAGGCAGAACATAACAGTCAGTGGGCATTTATCACTTGGGCTGGACAGCACAGTGACTAAGCTTGAGTGGAGCTTCCTGGGTTGGAAGTCCCTTTCCACCACTTACTGTCCCACCTAGTCCTCCTCAGTTTTCTTATCTTTAAAATAGGGATGACGCTAGTGCCCACGTCAGGGGTTTCCTTGGGACAAAGGCAATGGTATGTGTACCACCCTGGCCAGGGCCTGCTACATGGTGAGACTTACCTGAATAAGCAGATGCTGCTCTGAATAGTCTTGGTTCTAATTGTTTGAGAGGAGTCTCCAATGACGTAGAATGGAGGTCCTGTCTAACTCTGCCTTTGTGAGGAGGCATGGACTGAACCTTCTCCTCAAGGCTGCTATGGGGAAGGGGGCACTCAGCTGGTGGCTGAGCATGGCTGATACCCAGCCACCACCCCACTGTGCTTCTGTTGTCCTTGCCCCGGGGAGTCACTCCCACCGAGGCTCCGGAGACACTATTTGAATTTTTGACATCTTTTATAACTTTCTATGGGGGAAATGATATGCCAATGGGCAGTTGTGAATCTGGGATTAGTGAAGGTTCTGGGAGGCTGCTCTCCTGAATAACCAGTCTTGTGTACCAAAAGCCCCCCCAAAACTTTGCATGTTCAGCAGATGAGTTTTGCCCCAGCCTGAGATCTTCCTAAGAAGGGAGTAGGAAATCATTTACAAGAATCAGCTCCCCTTCCCCATAACTTCCTCTTTGTGAGATTGAGGAGAGGTGTTTACTCTGGGTCTGATATGCATTGTGTCTGGACCTCTCTGGGTTCCATTGAAATTCCCTCACTGTGTACACAGCTGTAGTGAGAAAATAAATCCCTGTGGGTTACAAGGACAAAGGCAGTTACAGCACGATCCAAGTTAAGAAACCCTTACAAATCCCCCTGCCAACTCTCAAACCCAGGGCAATAGGCCACCCCAGCAAAGACCTGTCTGGGTTGCTGCAGATACCATATTCTTTTCTTTTTCAAGAGTGGGATTGAACAGAACCTGGGAAAGTTCCTTCCATCCACAATTTTTCTTTCAAGTGGTGTCATCAAAATTTATTGTGTGCTATCCAATATTACTATCTCCATCTTTCTTTGGAGCTTTTTATGATCTCATCAGGCCAGGGATTTAACACATTAAGCACGTACAGTGCATACTTAAGGGTAGGGTGGATACTGAACCGTCTCCTAATTAACAGACACAAGACTTACACTGCTGTTCGCATAAGCCATAGTTTTATGGGGCGTGAGGACACTGACACTAAATAATATTGGGTCACGGAGAAAGCTGTTCTCTTTAAAATTATCTTCCGTTTCCGCTTTTGTCAAAGAAAACATCTTTAACAGCTCTCTAAAATTTGCCAGTTCTTTTTTTGAATGAGAACAAGCCTCATACTCAGAATCAGTTACAGCCATGGTGTAGCAATAGTGTCCCCCCTGCCATTTATTTTTAAAGTTACTTTCTGTGAAGGCATGTGGTACTAGTTTACTATTTAAAATAAAACACACAGTATTATTTTATTATAAATTTATTTGGCTAATAAATGGTGAGCTAATTTTAAAAATTAGGGTTAATGATTAAGAAGAGATGTGGTTTTGGCATTTCCTGAAGGTGACATTCAAATAGCTGAGGTGGGAAAGCATTGGTGTAATGGAAGGACGTTTGGACCAGGTGAGAGAAGGACTGGCTTGTATTTTTTTAAATGTTTATTTATTATGAGAGAGAAAGTGTGTGTGTGAGTGGGAGAGGGGCAGAGAGAGAGAGAGAGAGAGAGAGAATCCCAAGCAGACTTTGTGCTCTCAGTGCAGAACCTGACACAGGGCTCAATCTCACAAACATTGAAATCATGACCTGAGCCGAAATCAAGAGTCAGATACTCAGTCAACTGAGCCACCCCGGCACCCCAGAAACTGGCTTTCAGAATTAGATCCTGCAGCAAGTATAATAGGGCCTTGGGCAACTTAACAGCTTTGCTGGGCTTCCATTCCTTTATCTGAAAAATCAGTGGGTTTGTATCTATGAAACATTCCTCAAACACCTGTTGTCTGCAAACTGTTGTACTTATGAGTGTGACCCTACAATGATGAAAATGGGGTGAATTCTTCTCTCGGGAAGTTTACAGACTAAAACAGAACACGGTCCAAGTTTGACATGTTGGAGGAGGAGGCAGAGAGCCAGCTACCAAGGACAGCGGAGTATGGCTGAGTTCCGGCTCTGGGTCTGCCACTTATGACCCGATTGTCACCAGCCATTCTACTTCTCTGAGCCCCAGGTTCTTTTTTTTTTTTAAATGGCCCACCTACCCCTGCTCTGTAAGAGGTTTACTTTTCCCTGGGGGATAGGGAGGAGCATCTTTCAGCAAAGGGTGTAGGTCTGGCTGCCCCAACCTGTTGGCTTGGAGGTCTCTGGACACCTCTGAAGCCCATCACCAAAGGTTGTCCCCAGAGCCATTGGTGGATCCTGTAAACACAGTATTCTTAGGTAATTAATGATCACTGTAGGGATTGCATAATGGCAATTTATGATCTTTTTCTTCTATCATTACCTCTATGTATAAAAAGAGATCTCCTTCTTGCTTTTCTCTCCCAACTCCCTCCCCTTCTTTAGCATCAGTATGGGTTTATGGGTTATTTATTTAATGTATTATAATCCACTCCTGTGTTATTAATTTAGATATTACAACTGTCCCATTTTTGCCAGAGGGAGCCCCTTCATGTCGGCTCCTGTGTCCTTTTGACACATCCCCGTGAGGTTTTGAGCACTTTCTTCCTTTCTGGCATAGTAAGATTTTCCAGGTTCATTATAAGAGAGAAATTGAACTGCCTATTTAACCTCTTATGATTAAAGTGTTAGAAAAAACAGGAAGGTGAAAATCAATGCCCAGCTTCCTCACTGGAGAATACAGGCCTGAGCTTTGACAAAACCCAGCAGGTTCTAGACTAGTCTTCCTAATCATTGAAGCCCCAGAGATGGGTGGTGGGAAAGTCAGTTGTCTGTGAGAGGCTGCTGGGTACAGACCCTGCTGGTGACGGGCAGGCCCATGGGCTCAGCCAAGTACAAGTTCATGAATGCCTGGTGAGCACTGCTCAAGTGTATCCATGGTAATGGAAGACACAAAGCACACGGTAATTAAAACCACAAGTAGTTTTAACTCTTGCTTCATGAACAATATGAGAGCATCAAACCAATTATGAAATTATCTGTTTTCTCTGCATACATTTTAATTTCATCCGCCCTTTCATCTGTAGAGACCAAGGATGCTCAGAAAAGGGGCCAATAAAAGGAAAATGGAGAAAAATGGAAAAGATGATGAGGTTAAAAATCTCCCAAACTGATTGATGCAAAAAAAAAAAAAAGTCAAATGTGAAAATGATCCTCCAAAACACAGACACTTAGGGTCAGGGACTTCCAGATAGTTTGCATTTCACTTGACAAGTGTCTCTCAAACAACTGCACAATTCCAGCTGAGTATGTGAAGAGAAATAAATATACCTGTGATTTAGGATGGGAAAGAAAGTAACCTCTTGGTCAGAGGTGGCCATTGGTCATGTCATCAGGAACCTAATATCACTATAGGAAAAATGCCATATGGAATGTTCCCAGTAAACTGTCCACATGCTTTAAAATTGCTCTGCACCTGCCCAGTTATTGTAAGCACAGAACCCCAGAAGATAGTCCACACTTCTTACAGGGCAAGTTCAATGAGAAGGCCAGATCCTGGGGAAGAAGAGCAGCTGATTTCTATCCCACAGTGCGTTGTCCTACTTTTACACCAGAGATTTTCTAGGTCCTTCAGTATTATTTACTGAGTTAATTAAGACGTTGCCCTCTGAGTTTGGAAAGTGCATTGATATTTTTAGATAAAAGATGGTTGCTGGCTGACCTTTGAAATAAAAAGCAGTGAATTTTCTAAGGCAAAATAAGAGTACTGGGACATCTCATCCACTTGGTCTCAACCACCCAGGATTTGCTGATCTTCTGTTTGTTAAGAGAAGAGGGTGACTATTAATAAAACAGATAGGTAGAATTCAAGCTTTAAAGAGTCAACTTCCAGGGGATATTCAGGGGTTGAGCCAGTAAACACACACACCACTTTTCTCGACCTTGCCTGTTACCTTGCCACAGCTTTCAAAACCTTCTGAACCACTTCTCCAGGGAGCCGCTGACAACTGATAGGAGCTTACATTTATTGTAACCCAGATCAGATTAGCTCCAACTCACTCCCCTACCCTTTCTTATACCTGCCTGTTGCTGGTTAAATGATGACCCTGGTGCAAGACTCCTAACTGTCAAAGAGCATTTGATAATGTTCACTCTATCCTAATTGACTGAACCAAGAAATAGTCTAATCCAAATATCATTTAAAAAAAACCACACTGTTTCATTCAAGAAGAAAGGCCACATGCTAAAGTAGGAGCAGTGCTAGATGACTGACAGGCAGAGGTCTTGGGTTCCACTCCGAGTTTGACCTGTGTGACGGAGGCTGATCTGGCCCTGAGCTTTCCTGCAGATGGAAGGTGTTGGGCTGAATTGCTAAGTTTTCTCCTGTGTACATTCTGCATTTAAAAATTTTGTGAGTGCTTGTGTGCTGTATGTTATTAATCGGATACATACACTGGACAGGATGCTCAGGGCAAGAAAAGTGAACTGTATCTTGTCTCCATCTCCAGAAGCTTTCTGTGCATTTGGGAAGACGTTGAGGGTGGTGGTCATGATAATTGCTTTCGGGTGCACCCTCAGTCTATCCGAATATTACAGCCACATGGAATCAAAATCACCCACTTCTTACTGTGTACAGCAATAGTGGCATGAAGATGTCCTGTTTCTCCTGGATCTTTCATGAGATGATAGTACGTTCCAGAAAGAAACTTGTGCTTTTGCCACTTTTAGTAATGATTTCTCTGTGTGGTTTGGTGTTAAGTATGTTTTGGGTTCTTTGAGGTTGTACAGAACAAAATAACATGCAGGTTACCTCCAGTAAGGGAAGCTCGTTCTACAGATACATAGACTATGGGAGAATAAAACAAGGAAGTGTAGAAGTTAAGGGCAAAGATATCAGAGACACATCTTGGGTCCACCACCTGTAGGGTGGGTGATTCTGAGCAAATCACTTAACTTCTCTGTATCTGTTTCCTTATCTGTAAAATAAGGATGAGTAGCTTACAGAGTTGTTTTGAGGAGGAAATGAAGCAAGAACATAAAAGTGTTGTAGTTCCTGGCATGTCATTCATGCTCAAATTAATAATTGCCATTATAAGTATTTATTGTAACAAGTGGAATGGACTCTGTCAGGCAGCCTTGTGGATGAGCAAAAGCCTCGGTACAGGCCACCTCTTAGGGACGGGAGCACTGCTCAGGAACTGGTATACGTTCGGGGTTCATATCGCTCGGGAGGTCTGATTATCCCAAAATCCCTCTGGGTACAAGGCTTCCTTTGATTCTTTCTTGCTTGATCACATGTAGATTTAGCCACTCGGTCTCTGTTTTGACGGCTGCTATCACCACTAATTAATTTCTTTCTACTCCTTTCCTGAACTGTGACTTCTGTTGGCTCACAGCTTTGGAAGCCCTGTTGCTATTCCCTCCTAGTGGCCCCAGCAGGCTGTCTTTCCCTGTGTGAGTTTGGGCGTCGGCCTCTGGCCCTGCTCCCAGCATCTCAGCTCTGTTTGACTCGAATTTAAATCCTTTCAGCCATCACTTTTATGACAGGTCACCTCCCAGACTGCTGAGCGACCAGTGATTGACATCACATGGTTCCAGAATGGCCTGACCCCTGAGAAGGGGCCTATGTGGGTCACAGCAAGCTCTTCCAATCCTGTGGACACAAGGATGAGCAGAGACCACCAAAGCTCACAGTGCCCTTGACACCCAAGTTGGGAAAAAGATAGGAGGCAGTTACAATCTATTATAATAATTAGAATATTACATATATAGTATTATGTACATATATATAATGTAGCTTTATTAATGCTTTTCATTTTCCCTTCTAGAATATTAGCAACTTTAGGAAAGGAATTATTTCTGGTTCTTTTGTGTATGCTTGTGACTAATAAAGATAACTGGTCAGTAATACAAAACTAATATATCTGCCCTTTCTTTCTTTCTTTCTTTCTTTCTTTCTTTCTTTCTTTTTTTTAAGAGACAGAGGGCACAAGTGAGCGAGGGAAGAGAGAGAGAGAGAGAGGGAGGGAGAGAGAGAAGTGGGGCTCACCAGAAGCGGGGCTCATTTTTTTTTTTTTTACCTGAAGCAGGGCTCGTGCTCACCTGAAGCCGGGCATGAGCTCACCTGTAGTGGGGCTTGGGCTCACCCGATGTGACCCTTGAACTCATAAATCGTGAGATCATGAGCTGAGCCAAATTTGGACGCATAGCGACTGAGCCACCCAGGCGCCCTTATCTGCCCTTTCAACAAATGTTTAGTAATAATACATTTGCTTCACTTTTCCTATTTTAGAAACTTTTTTTCTATTATCAAAGTAATTTAAGTAATTTAAGGGTCTCGTTGAAAAGTTGCAATATACCGAGAAGTACGGAAGAGAAGAAAAGGGATTACAGAAGACAGAATCAGACATAATTCTAAGGGATGTTAAGAGAGGTCACTTGCAGTCTCTACCATCTTGTGCCGGTAGCTTTCCTTCTCGAATCCTCTGTTTCTTCATCTAAAAAGAAATGGGGGTCATAGTCCTACTTACTTCCTAGATTCTGAGGGCTGATGGACACATTTGTAAGGTGCCTGCTACGGTATTTGCCTATTATCTAGTGGGTGACAAATAGAGTGATTGGTTCTCTCATTCCATCTTACCAAGAACATCTTCTTTTCATGACTGGGCTTCTCAAGGAACGAGATAGAGGAAAACCTGTGAAGTTTAAGAAGACTGAATCCCACATAGACTCATTTTTAGGTCTCTTGCCCCTGAAATGACCCTAGATTCCTCTTTCAGGTGCATCTCATCTAACTGTTTACACAAGGAACACCTCCTTGGTACACAGAAAGGCATTTTCCCACCAAGCTTAAAACATGCTGAGCTTTCGCATTGCCAAGAATTTTACAGAAAAGCTGTAGAATAATTTGTGTCACAGATTGTTTCCTTTTCATTCAAGTGTTGAATCCTGAAGAGGAGCTGAGGTCCAATCATTGACTTTTGACATTGAGTGGAACCATTTTCATGTTAATTCGCTGAGAAATGCCTGCAACAACAATAGGTCCAATATTAAAACCTGTAGACAATTTAGCATTCATGGCTTATGGTTAAAAGCTTTTCAGTTTACCCATCTCTTGAAGATGAACCTGTTCTAAATCATCAAAATCAAACTATTTTCTAAAAAAAAAGGACTAAAGCTCTAAGGTAAAGGATAATTAAGTTCCTATTCTTCCAGGGAAGATTACACTATTTGAGGGTTGGCTGGGTCACTTGCTTTTTCTGCCTATTTTTTCACCATATTATTACACACACATTTGAGCATAGCAAAAGAAGATAATATCAAATCATTTTGAGGCCCTTTAAGCAATGCCAAGGAGAGAACAGGTGTTTGTTTGAAACCAATGTTTCAGTCTCCAGTTTAGGAGAACTGAATAAACCTTGTTGTTGTCAAATCAATTTGGGAACCACTAGATTCTGTGGTACTTTTGAGCAGTCAATTACACATTAGCATCTTGTTGAATCTAGGAAGTCCTATGAAACTGCGTTTACCCCAGCATTTTCCAAATGTATTTTAAAATGGAATCTCTTTATTGGTAGAATCCATTTGTGAATGACAGGGTCTGGATTAGAGTTCTTTTAGGGTGGGTCCTCCAGAAAGCAGATTCCGAGATGGCATTGGCCTGCTCAAGATTTATTGGAGAAACAGCTCAGAAGGATCAAGTGGTAGGAGCAGGAGGAGGTGAGGAGAATCTTCAGACCGTGCTGTGGGTCTGACATCTGTGACATCTGTCTCCTCCTTAGGGAGGAAGAATCTTCTAAGAAAGTTTCCTCCAGGTCGGTAGGGATTCTTGTGGCCCAAGTCATCCACTGGAGGAGTTCTAGTCTTGCAGGAATGACCTGAGTCAGTTCACTCACTGTGCTCAGTCATTAGCTGGGAGTAGTCCACGGGCAGCGTGGCCTCAGTGTGGCACAGTGGTGGATGGAGAGGTGTGGCAGTGTGGCTGTCAGTTCACTGAGCTTCCTGCAGCTGGAGATCTGAGTGGCACTTTTTCATGACTGCCGCATTTTCCAGTTGTGCCCCTTGTTAGTCCTGCAACCTTGAGTAAGTCAGTCGAGGCTTCTGGAACCTAAACAGTCAATCTATTAAATGCGGGGGGGGGGGGGGCGG
>JAQQST010001809.1:0-11617 GCA_028646485.1 Cryptoprocta ferox
AATAAACTATTGGGACCTCATCAAGATAAAAAGCTTCTGCACTGCAAAGGAAACAATCGAAAAAACTAATAGGCAACCGACAGAGTGGGAAAAGATAGTTGCAAATGACATATCGGATAAAGGGCTAGTATCCAAAATCTACAAAGTACTCACCAAACTCCACACCCAAAAAACAAACAATCCAGTAAGAAATGGGCAGAAGACATGAAGAGACACTTCTCAAAAGAGGACATCCAGATAGCCAGCAAACACATGAAACGATGCTCAGCATCACTCATCATCAGGGAAATACAAATCAAAACCACACTGAGATACCACCTCACGCCAGTCAGAGTGGCTAAAATGAAAAACTCAAGAGAATATAGATGCTGGCGAGGATTTGGAGTAACGGGTACCCTCCTACACTGTTGGTGGGAATGTAAACTGGTACATCCACTCTGGAAAACAGTGTGGAGGTTCCTCAAAAAACTATCAATAAAACTCACCTTTGACCCAGCAATAGCACTGCTGGGGATTTACCCAAGGGATACAGAAGTGCTGATGCATTGGGCACTTGTACCCCAATGTTCGTAGCGGCACTTTTAACAATAGCCAAGTCATGGAAAGATCCTAAATGTACATCATCTGATGAATGGATTAGGAAGATGTGGTTCATCTATAAAATGGAATACTACATGGCAATGAGAAAGAATGAAATCTGCCATTCGTAGCAAAGTGGATGGTCCTCGAGGGTGTCATGCTAAGCGAAATAAGTCAGGCGGAGAAGGACAGATACCATATGTTTGCACTCATAGGTCTAACAGGAGAAATCCAACAGAGGACCATGGGGAGGGGAAGGAATAAAAAGTGTTAGGGAGAGGGAGGGAGACAAAACACGAGACACTCTTCTCTTAAATACTGAAAACAAACTGAGGGGGGAAGCGGAAGGGGGAAAGGTAATGGGGGGTGATGGTCTTGGTGGAGGTCACTTGTGGGGAAGAGCACTGGGTGTTATATGGAAACCAACCTGACAATAAACTATAATGTTTAAAAAAAAATAAAACTCAGTTCATTGACACACACACACACACAAATTCACTTTCTTAAACATAGTGATTCTGTGAGGGGCCCTGGATTGATTAAGTCCATTACATGACTGTCTTCAGAGCAAATCATGACCATACAGTTCACGAGATTGAGCCCCACGTTGGGCTGTGCCGACAGCTCATGGCCTGGAGCCTGCTTTGCATTCTGTGACATCTGTCTCTGCACCTCCTTAACCCAGGTCCATTCTCTCTCTCAAAAGTAAATACACATTAAAAACTAAAACATCCTGTTTCTTTCCGTAGTCTCTGTGCTTGTGCTTTCTGAGTCATGGCAAGTATAATTTTTCTGCACATTGAACTCCTGTCATTTTACATCACTTCTCCTTCTCATCCACAACTAATCTCTGCATCGTGAAACGAAACTTTGTCCCATATTCTGCTCTCAAACAATTTTCTCAACGATTAACCAATTGTACTTCATTAAATCCAGCCTCCTGCTGTCAACCCTGATATTTTTAATCATAGGGACAGCACCTGAGGTCTGATCATATCAGTGCTTAAATTCAGAATAATCCCCTTAACACCTGTATAAATGTCACTGCACATTTTGATGGCATCCTGACTGTGTCAGAGGAAATCAATTTCCTCTCTGCTCTTCTTCAAAGTTTTCTTCTGTCTTCATGATTCCTAACTCATGTCAGCTCTAATGAATATTCCCCTCCCTACAGACATACCTTTGTCAAAGTAAATCATGATGGATGGTTTGCTTTCATCTCAAATTATTTATTTTTACAATAGAGGCTGAAAGAACAAAAAGGAGGGTTGACATTGGATGCACTATTGTGAAGGACAGGGATGCGACGTTATCTGAGAGGGTAAGACGAATCACAGGGATTGCAATTGAAGAGCAGAGGAAACAGTGGAAGAGGAAGAGCTTTGTTCTGGAAGGATCAACAATGGAGTTAAGATTAAAGGTGCAGGAATAAATAGAAACAAGAAGAGCCTGAAGAGCATATTGGGATTCCGAGCATCCACCCCAACTCTACAGCCTTTTATAAGTAGCCTCAGTCCTGTTTTTTGTTATCACAAATTACACACAGACTTCACACACACGCGCGCACACGCACACACACACACACACACACACACGTGGAACACAAGGCCCATGACTTCCGCCACTTACCCATCCTCCACTGACCATGGCACTTTCTGCCTTTTGCATTCTGAGGGGAGCTCCCTATCTAAGTAAGGAATGCCTCCGCCTCAGCCATTTTCATGAACAACGCAGAAGATAATTTACTGCACTCTCTATATACTAGCATGTGACTCTCCCATAAGAAGCACATCCAGAAAGATCCCAGTCTCTCCTCTTGACTGCCCAGTGGACTACACATACACTCACTCAGACACACTTTCATCCAATCTCCCTCACGTATGCACGCACACAGTCACAGCAGATACAGAGATCTCATGCACACACCCCCACATGCACCCAACACCCTCACAGAGACTCATTGGACCTCCACTCTCACGCATGCTCTCTCTACGAAATCCTGCTCACGAGCCTCCCTATGGTCAATTGGTCACACTTTTTCATTCCCCTCATACATGTTCCATTTTTACACACTGTCTCTGACAGAGCTTTGGGCCAAAGGGGTGATGGGATGGGTAGGCACGTAAGGGAATGTTGGCAGTGACCCGGAGAAGTGGACTCCCCCTGTGTTCTCCTGGAACAGGGGCCCTTGCCTGTAACCCTGACTGTGGGTATTTTCATGGATGGTATCTGACCAACGAGAGGACACCTCTCTCGGAGCAAGGGACCTGGTTGGAGGTCCTCACGACTTGGTCACACTCTACAGGAGCCAATGGACTCTCTGGGACTCACTTGGCAGACCCATCCCTATCGTTCTGCTCAGTCCGATGGAATACTGAACACATAACAAGATGGTCTCTTCCACCTCCTTCCAGTCTCTGCCCAGCAAGGGACACAGCCTCTACACATGTTGCGCCTTGCCCTAACCAATTCATTAACAACTCCCCCCCACACTAATTCATAGCAGCTCGGACGGTCCCACTCAGGCCATTTCCACTTTTCCCCTTCACGTGTCCCCCATAACAGTCACACACTAACACAGAAGGATTGGTTGCTTACTTGAGTTCCCATTCATTATCATATCAGAAACGTTGTGGATAAACTTGGAGTCTGCCAGGTGTGATGGTTTTCCCATTTGTGAGTAGCTGAAGCATACTGGTTATGTTCTAGATGGGAAAACATTGAAATTCTGTGGTATTCACACCCACACAGATGGAGGGACACTGACATTTGGGAGCACATGCAGACATAGTTTATCACACACTTGGGGAAGCACGCACACACACACACACACACACACACACACACACACACCCCACACAGACAGGCAATCAACAGCAGGCTGTAATAGATGAAAAGAAATAAATCCACTGATTATCAAGCTGCAGTCAAAAGTGGCGTCCCCCTTTAGGGATCCCTCTCTGTTTGCTTAGTCAGGGCCTCCATTCGTGCCCCCACATAGCCTTTGATCATTTCCCAGAATGGACAGGTAGATGTGGAAGGAAGTGGGGTAGAGACACCCCTGGAGGCCATAAGGGGATTGTCATCAGTAGCATTTTGGGGCACATGAGATCCAGTCCCAAAGTCTGGCAGGCAATTACAAACTGAAGGGGTAGGAGGAGACCCAATAGCTAGGGGCAGACAGCCATGGCAGGTATTTTTGTTGGAGAAATATTGCTTCTCCAGAGATGACCCTGGACGTGAAGTCCCTCAGCCCCTCTGCCTTGGGATTCCAGGGAACCACCTTCCCGATATGAGGCTGTGTCCAGCTGAGTTCCAGCATGCTCATTTGTCATCATCCCACCTGCTGATCAGGCGACTTGTGTCCCAGGCTCCAATAATCCTCAATTTCCACCCCACTGCCCATACGAGCTCCCTTGCCCATACAACACAGCTGTAAGCACTCAGGCACTGGCGTTCTCACCGACATGACCTCCTCACAGCTCAGTGTCTCCTAGAGGCTTCCTCCGTCATGTAGTACTGCAGGGGACTGGGCCACAGGTCCTTGAATATGATCTAGTAGGTCGAACAGGCCAGGTCATCATGGGCCTCAGGAACTTCTCCCCCACATCCCCGGGGCCATCCACATCCCCGCTGCTGAGGAATGCCTCTGGGACATCACCTATGCAATCCTTTTTGACCCTGGGCAACTGTGCTCACACAGCCAGTTTAACAAGTTCAGGCTAGTGGTGTCAGGCTTGTGGATGGGAGGTCCACGTTCATAATCCCAGAACAAGTGGATTGGAGTGGAAAGAGAGGCATAATAGCTTGCAGGAACAAATGAATAGAGGGAAGAACCTGATGGCTGACTCCTAACTCACCCCCTTCCCCTCTTTCATCTGCACCATTCTCTACAGGCCCCTGCCACACACCATTCTGCCACCCAACCCCTACCAGCAATGGGAAGGTGGTACTCCTTACTGATCACTGGGTTCTGGATGTACAGGTTCTCTGCAAAGAAAACTTCAACCTGCAGCAGCATTTGGGATGGCCTCCTTCCTCCAACTGCGGGAAGAAGAGGAGAGTCATCCTAGGGGTCCTCATCTGCCTGCCTGCTTTGAGGTGAGCAATATGGCCTCGCCCTCTCCTACTCAAACACCAGTTCCAACAGGCCTGCCTCCAGCTGCAGTCTCTTTTGTTTTTGTTTCTGTTTTTATTTGTTTTGTATTGTTCATGCACCTTCTCCTTATCAGAATTTGCTTACTGCTTGTACTGTCTCTGGGACATTCTGCTTCTAATTCATGTTATCTGTAAGGTCCCGTTTTCTCCTTTGGCATGTCCTTTCTTTCCTTTTCTACCGGAATTGCTCTGGGAACGTTTCCAAGTACACTATTCAAGTGCACTGAAGGGTGTGTTCCTCTTGGGATCGGCATAGATCCAAAGGAAACCCAGAGGACACTCTTATTGGATATGAAGATAGCTTTCCATTTTAAGCACTTTATGAATGTGAGGTAGTATTAGCTTAAGCTAAGTGGATGAAAGGTTTGTTAGTTAGTTAGTCATGTAGTTAGTTGGTTTTGTAGTTTGTTTTCTGATTGTCAAAATGGAGTTGATGGAGCCTGGGTGGCTCAGTTGGTTTCGCATTGGACATTGCCTCACGTCAGGCCCAGCCTGGAGCCTGCTTCAGATTCTGGGTCTCCCCCTCTATTTCCCTCCCCTGATCATGTTCTGTCTCTCTCTGTCTCCCAATAATAAATAAACGTTCAAAATTTTTCACTAAGGAAAGAAAAGCAGTGGAATGAAGACAGAGCCCTCAGACGTAATACTTTTGACTTTAACAAGGTTCTCTTTTCCTAATTACTAATGTGACATATAAGATTTATTGATTCACATAGTCTGGGTCATTCTTTCATTTAGAAAAGGATTTTAACTGGTCATGGTAGGTGATCTGTGCTAGGTTGTCCTTTATGAGGAGGTGTCCTGGGGACAGGAAGAGCAGGAGGCATTGACCGTTCCCAAAGGCGGCAGGCTAGTAGAAACAAGGATATTCCCAAACACCGCTGGTGGGAATGTGAGGGACATTTCTCAATGGACACATGAACGGTAACAGAAAGCAAGGAACCGTGAACGTTCCTGAAAGCAATGGAGACGGACCAAGAGCTGAGGGCGAATGTCAAACTCTATTAGGAACAGCATCTTATTTTATACCCTCCTTTGTAAACTTGGAGATCACAGTAAATGTTACAGTGAATGATTTACTTAGAACAGTAGCTACAGATAAAGGAAGGACAGATCAGGAACATCCTGCAAGTGTGCATGGGTAGACCTACGGTGCTGTGGTTTCTTGACACACGTGGCTGATGACAGGAAGGGTCTTTCCTGTACATCCTCCTGTGACATTATCAAGACCCATTTTCCCAGCTTTAGGGAAACCGATGTCCGATAAGGATGATACATACACAAGGACAGTGCTGAGAACAGAGGTCTGATAGGGGCAGTTTGTCCTATTTCCCAACAGTGATTCTTGTAACATTTAATGAATTTATTGTGTATTTTGTGACGATAGATGAAATATGCTGGTTGCAAAACCACTTACTTTGAAATTGGACAATTGTTCCCATCATTGAAATTTTATACAGACTTTCAGTACCTTGTGTATGGCTTACCTGAAATACCATGCACTGCTAGGCAATAAATTGCTTTTAGTGGCCCTGATTTCCCCATGGCCACACCAAATCCATCTAGCTTTGATCTTAAGCACACAGTGGCATTGTTCCCTATTAGCTGCATGACACTGAGAATGACTACTAACCATGCAAAGTGTTTGCGGCTGTCAACACCAACAGCTTCCTGAAACGTGAGTAATATCAACAAACATATTCAAGGCAAGGCGAAGCAACGCACAGTATATGTGCATTTTATGTAAGAATAGTGTAATTATTTCAATTTGGCTTTCAGGTTATTCCATCACCAGCCATTTATGTACCTCTAAGCCTCTCACACTCATTTCTGATATCAAGTTCTGTATAGTTTCCACCACGGAATATCCTTTCCTGTTAGAGTTAATGGAGGCTGAACCACCAGTTCATCCATCGCTAGGACAACACTTTTGAACGTTGGAAGAATCACACCCTACCTCCTGTAAGACTATGTGCAGGTCTGTTGGTCAAGGGCATCATCTTCAACACAGCCACCGCTATTGCAGCTTTGGGGAGCCTAGAGCAATAAGGTATGCAGACGCTATGACCTCACAAAGTACACGGTTTTTAGCAACAGAAGGGTAAGCCTTAATGGCAGGTGTGATGGAAGCAAAAACACACCTCGACCAGCACAGGACCCGATGTGCCAGACAAGACGCTGGGAAGGAAAAGGCGGCTGAAGGGCGAGAGCACGCTGTGCCCCAGAGAGACAAGGGGAAGAGAAAGAGAGACAGAAAATGCACATAGAACCATATCTAGGGGAGGAAAAACTCGCCCGTCTCCCCATATATAACTGCTGGGCACGGGGAGACAAATTGGTGCGATCTATCCAGCGAATTCTTCCTTGGGCGCAGCAGCAGCGGCATCCATTCCAAGCAGCATCGTGAAAGGTGGCGGCACAGATAAAGGCGGCAGTGGTGCCAAAAGTGGTGGCGGCGGTGCCGCGAAAGGCGCCTTGAAAAGTGGCAGAGGTGGCGGCTGTGGCAGCGGCGCGGAGAAAAGGGCATCGCAAGCCAGGCCGGGAGTCCGGCTGCCAGCAGGAATGCATCAAATCTCCGGTGACGGTGTTGAACTGCATGGACTAGGATTTGGAAGTGAGGCAGAAGTTGGAGAACACAGTTTGGCTCGCCCGAGGCAAAGGGAGATGGGACTCAGAACAGTGGCTTGCAACACTTTGTTCGAGCAGAGCTTGAAGCGACACAATTCTTCACCCTGCCACCATCAAGGCGGGGCCTCAGAGAGAGCAGCCCCCGAGACCTGACCTGACACGAAACCAGGCCCATCCGCACAGGGGAGTTGTCTTTTTTTTACCTTTTTTCTATGCTTCTCCTTCTTTTCTGCTGACATCCAGATGTATTTCCCTTAGCATATTCCTATCTCTCCTCTTAGCTGCTTATATGCTTTTAGACTGTCCATAGAATTTTGCTGTCTCTGTCCCCACCTTGTTTTTGTTTTGTTTCTTCTTCTCTCTTTTTTCTAGTCATTCTTTACTTTTCTTTCCTTTCCTTTTCTTTACTTCCTTTCCCGATTTGGCTTGCTTGTTTGTTTGATTTGTGCGTTTGCATGCTTTTGTTCCCTGTATGCTATTCTGTTTCCTTTTCAGGGATAACTCAAGATACAAGCCAAAGTACATGTGGTGGAGAGTCCCAAATATCACTGACCAGGGAAGTAAAATAATCAAAGGCACAACAAGAGAAACCAAGGGACACCATTAAAAGAACACTTTCTGAAACAACAGACGCTGGACAGACAATGAGCCTCCATTAATAGAGCAATACTAACAGGTACACAGTGCATAACGAGCTTTTAAAATTGCCAAGAGACAGAAAGCTAGCCAAAATGACAAAACGAAAGAACTCTCCTCTAAAGAAACTCGAAGAAGAAGTCACAGCCACAGAACTGCTCAAAACAGACTTAAACAACATAACTGAACAAGAATTTGGAATAATTGTCATAAAATTAATTGCTGGAGTTGAAAAAAAAAACATCAAAGAAGCTATTGATACACAGACCAGGGACCTTCAAAATAGCTGTGACGAGTTAAAAAATAGTATAAATGAGGTGCATACCAAAATGGAGGCAACCATTGCACGGATTCAATAAGCAGAGAGGAGAATATGTGAATTAGAAGACACAGTTATAGGAAAAGAGGAAGCTGAGAAAAAGGTAGAGAAATTGATAGAGGAAAACTAAAAGAGAATTCAAGACCTGAGTGATACAATCAAACGGAACAATATCCGTATCATAATAATTCCTGTAGATGAGGAAAGAGAAAACGTTCCTGAAGGGGAACTGGATCAAATTATAGCTGAAAACTTCCCGAAAATGGTGAAAGAAATGGACATTGAAATCCAAGAGGTGCAAAGAACCCCTTAAGACGTAACTTGAATTGACCTTCGGCACGACATATCATACTAAAACAGGCAAAATATAAAGACAAAGAGAAAATTCTGAAAGCAGCTAGGAATAAAAGGGCCCTAACATACAAAGGGAAACCTATCAGAGTGGTTACAGAGCTATCTAATGAATCTTGGCAGACCAGAAAGGAATGGCAGGAAATCTTCAATGTGATGAACAGGAGAAATATGCAGCCAAGAATCTTTTATCCAGTGAACCTGTCATTCAAAGTAGAAGGAGAGAAAGGCGTTCCCAAATAAACAACAATCGAGAGAATTCATCACTACAAAACCAGCCCTACAAGAAGTCCTAAGAGGGACTCTATGAGGAAAATGTTGCAAGGAATACAAGATATGCCCCAATCAAACGACACAGTGTAGCAGAATGGATAAAAAAACCAAAATCCATCCATATGGTGTCTACAAGGGACTCATTTGAGACCTGAAGACACCTTCAGATTGAAAGGAAGGGGATGGAGAAATATCTATCATGCGACCGGTAGTCAAAAGTTAGCCAGAGTAGCCATACTTATATCAGACAAAACTGGACTTTAAAGTAAAGGCAGTAACAAAAGATGAAGAAGGACATTATATAATAATTACAGGGTCTCTCCATCAGGAAGAGCTAACAGTTATAAACATCTATGCGCCAAATTTGGGAGCACCCAAATACATGCAACAATTAAAAACTAACAGAAACAATCTTATTGATAAGAATGTGTTAATTACAGGGGATAGTAACACTCCACTTACAGCAATGGATAGATCAACCAGGCAGAAAATCACTAAAGAAACAATGGATATTATGAACACATTGGAACAAATGGGATTGATAGATATATTTAGAACTCTGCATCCTGAAGCTAGGAAATTCACCTTATTATCAAGTGTGCATGGAACTTTCTCCAGGATAGGTCACATACTGGGGCATAAAGCAGCCGTCAATAAATACAAATGAATTGAGACTATACCATGCACACTTTCAGAATACAATGCTATGAAGCTTGAAATATATCCCAGGAAAAGTCTGGATAACCTCCAAAAATGTGGAGGTTAAAAACCACCCTACCAAAGAATGATTGGGCCAATCAGGCAATTAGAGGAGAAATTAATAAATACATGGAAATAAATGAAAATGAAAATACAACAATCCAAACTCTCTGATATGCAGCAAAGGCCGTCCTAAGAGGAAAGTATATTGCAATCCAGACCTATTTCAACAAACTAGAAATAACGCAAATTGAAAATCTAAAAGAGCACCTAAAGGAACTAGAAGGGAAGCAGCAACAGAACTCTTATCCCAGCAGAAGAATAGAAATAATAAAGGTCAGAGAAGAAATAAATAATATCAAATCCAAAAAACACAGTTGAGCAGATGAATGAAACAAAGAGTTTAAAAAAATAAACAAAAGTAATAAACCTCTAGCGAGGCTCCTCAGAAAAAAAAAGAGAGAACACCCACATGGACAATATCATGAATGAAAATGGATCTATCAAAACCAACCCCTCAGAAATACAAACAATCATCAGAGATTACTATAAAAAATTATATGCAAACAAACTGGACATTCTAGGAGAAATGCATAAATTCCTAGAATTTATAAACACACATGCACTACAAAAATTCAAATGAGAAGACATAGAAAGTATGAACAGACCTATAACCAGTGACGAAATTGAATCAGTGATAAAAAAAAATCTCTCAATGACTAAGAGCCCAGGGCCAGAGGGTTTTAGAGGGGAATTCTACCAGACATTTAAAGCAGATTTAATATCCATTCCTCTCAAACTATTCCAAAAAATAGAAATAGAAGTCAAACTTCCAAACTCATTCTACAAAGCCAGGATCACTTTGATTCCCAATCCAGACAGAGACCCAACAAAAAATGAAAACTACAGGCCGATATCCTTAATGAGTACAGATGCAAAAATACTCAACAAGATATTAGCAAATCGAAGACAACAGGAGATGCAGCCAAAGTGCGTGGAGGTACATGGGGAAGATGGGGCCGGTATTTGAGAGCGAGGGAAGGAGGGGTGTGAGAATTAGAGACAGAGATAGATTCCCCAACTTTCAAGAAGGAACAATTACCATTATGCAGTTTTAACACGGAGGAATTCTGTCCTTTGGTAAGCACACCCCTGTAAAGCCAACATTTCCTGCCTTGACTTCAAAGGCAACTCCAAAAGAAACTCTGAACATGAAAACGGGTCTAACGAAGTCCTTCTGGGTTAGGAACAGACGCAGAGCAGAGAAGAAATGGAATGACCAGATGTTCAGAGGGATGTGGGAAACACTTGGCACTTACCACCACCATACAGAATTCAGAACTTCCAGAAACAGTGAAGAGAGATGAGGAGCACCAACTGTGTGAAGGAATCATGTCCTAAAACTTGGGCAATTGAAGGAAAATCATGAGGCTGCACATTCAAGAAACCCTATGCTCTCTTAGATGAATCAGCTATATTCACAGAGATTCCCAGGAACTGTGGTCAACTCTGACAGACCCTGGTCTCTGGAAATCAGGGGGCAGAAATGTTCCATTATGCATACATTGTCTTCAGTCAGTGTAAGAGCCAATTTCCCATTCAGAGTCACAAATCTTTGCAGGTGATGTGATCATCAATTTTAAACAAACTGAAGGTAACACAAAATTTCACTACTCGATGACAGTGGAGGAAATGCTCAACCAATGGTATAAGAATGAAAAAGAGCATGATCCAAAGCTTGAAGTTAAGGTGGAACGTTCAAGCTGAAAAGACAGATCACCAGACTGTGACTAAAATGCCACACAGAACAAAGAATCCTCACACACAAGAGTCAGATATATGCACACAGGCACCTAGCTTTGTATGTCTGGGGAGCAATGTGGTGTTGAAAGACGAACACATGAAAAAGACATGTGCCTAAGTGATGCAGTTCAGCCTAACTAATGTTGTATGTTGTAACATGTACAAAAAAGA
>JAQQST010001810.1:0-11617 GCA_028646485.1 Cryptoprocta ferox
ACTCAGGGGTGGGGGCCGGCCCCTTTCCCAGACCCTCTGGGTCTACTCACTCCGCTAGTGGCCAGCAAGAAAGCCATTCGCCAAGGCCCCCGCCCTCTGTGTCTCCAGGGGAGGGAGCCAGGGGCCGCTTCCAAGCACCCCTTTTTTCTCCCCCAGTCCGTATCCCCCACAATGCAGTGAAGTCAGTCCACTCAGGTTCGGCTGGTCCCCCGGGACACCCCCGCCTTACTCGCTCCCCCACTCTTGCCCCGCCCCCCGCCAGGGCCTAGGGGCCGCACCGATTGGCTGGCCCTGGCGGCTCTTGGCAAAGAAACCCCTGGCGATTGGCCATGGGTCACCTGCTGTAAAAGAGGTGAGCGGCTGATGATTGGCCGTTAGGCCAATTTTGGGTGGAGAGGCGAGAGGGAGAGGGCCATTCACGCGAGGGACCGGCAGCAGGAGTGGACCCCGGAGAGCCTGGCCCCCTGCCTTCCTGCACAGACCCAAGCCGGGCTGGCTCCTCACCGAGCCCGGGGCTCATCTCGGGGGCTGTGGGCTGGGGACCCAAGGCTGCAGCAGGACCTATGTTTCGGGACGGGCAGCTGCTGCCAGCTGAGCCCACGCTCCTCAGGAAAGGGAGGTCACTGCTCAAGGGAGCTCTGCCTGGCTTCAGAACTTCAGCCCCAGGTATTCCCATAACGTGGCGACTGGAGAAGGACTCCTTATAGACAAAAAACCGCTCCACCTACACCCACCGACTTCTGGTTCACTATCTAAAAATCTGGCAGCTGTGGAACCAAGTTCTTGCTAACTGCTTTTGCTTACTTCCGCAAAGTTGTTTGTGTCGCGTGCGGGGGATGGGGGGGGGGGGGAGAAGATACTTCATCAATAAACAAAAGCATGGGTGCCTGTTTTATTAATACAGGAAACAACGTAGGCCTGCTGTTACGCCACAGCTCCATAAGGCATGTAGGTGGCTTGTGAAGATGCTTCAAGAAACCAAATGACATAATTTCAAATTAGATCAAAAGTTCGGATTTAGAGGACCTTAAAAGATAATTATCCAAAATGCAGGGAATCACAGACATAAATGATCAACTTACTGCTCCGGAGGACAATCTCCTTTTCTTTCCCTTACCGTTTTTCCTTCTGGTTATTTATATATCTGCAACTACTGAATTTCTAAGCACCTTAATTTTAGTAGCTCTATTGCTATCCCCTACAACTAGCATAGTGTGCACCGCACAGAAGACTCAATAAATGCTTGCTGCACTCAATGTTAAAGATACCTACAGTTTATTTAATGTACTTTTTTTTTCAAAATGCCCAATACCAAACACAATCTCTTTTTCCCCACACCCATGCCTCAAAACTCTGGTCTTCCAGTACTCTCTATATCAGTAAATGAAAACCACTACAGCCCACTCTAAAATGTAAACCATAAACTTAGCAATCCATAATGCCTCTCTCATTCCACCTTCAATCCATCAAGTTCCATCATTTTTACCTCCTCAATACATTCTGTCCACCTCTCTCCATTACTACCACTCAGTTATAGGTCTAGGCCTCTTGGAATAAACTTCCAGAATCTACCCTAGCTCCTCCAATTCATTCTTAACACTGTAGCCACAGTAGTTGGTTTTCAAAACCAATTTCATTACCCCCTCTTTACCCCCTACCACATCCAATTAAAGAACTTAAACTGCTTCCCAGAGTGCTTAGGATACAATTCAGTCTTTAACAATGATTTACAAAGTTAGCTCTACTTATCCCCCAGCTGCGTTTTACACCTTCACTCCTTCATTTTCTGCATTTTACATAATGACCTTTTTTTCAAATTTCTTCAGTTTGCCATGGCCTTTCCCACCTCATAGCCTTGGCACAGGCTGTTATTTTGTCTTTTACACTATCCCCTTGACACCAATCCTCTTCAATTTACTGCTATTCATCATCTTGTCCTCCCCACCTATGTGAATTCCGATTATGTTCCCATGGTCCCTATAACTCTCCTTTCCAAAACTTATCACAGCTATAATTTTACATGTATTTGAGTTATTCTTTTTAATTAACCTTATTGATATAATTTACATACAATAAAACACATCCATTTTAGATGTACAGTTCAATATATTTTGATAAATGTATACATACATGTAATCACAAATAAGAACATTTCTATCACCCCAAAATTTCCCTTATGCCCCTCAAGCAGTCAATCCCACCAACCACTGCTCTTTATATATATATATATATATATTTGCATTATTCTTTCATTAATGTTTATGTTCACCACTAGACTGTAAGCTTAATTACACAAGGATCTATCTGATTTGGTTCAACATTATATCCTCAGTATTTAGCCACATGCCTGGCACATATTAAATGTTTAATAATGGACTTTCTATGTTAATAGATTCTAAAAATAAACATCAATTGTATGATAAATATCAAACTAGTAAACGGTGATGTAGAAAAAATACATTAATTTTGCCAGATGGAGAGACAAGGTCAATGTCTAGCAACTTCCACTAACACTCTTTAACGTTCTCCTTTAATATCTGCCTTTCTAGCAGTTTTGTGCTTGAGCAGTCCAAAGTATGTAATTCAATATTGGCTGATCCAACGGTTCTCCAGGCCAGGGGTAAAAGGCCTCCATCTCTCATTCTGTCTATGTACTGTACTGTTTGACCCCATAAAAGACATAATACTTATTTATATCTTTCTTGCTTACCAGGTCCTTTATGTGCATATGTCTTATCTCAACTAGACAGAAAGACCCATGGGGTCATCAATGACTTCATATTTAACAGTGTCTATTAAGTTTCAGACACTCTTTTGTAAAGTGTCCTCCAAATCTACCACCACCACCACCACCACCATCATCATCATGGGTCAATTGTTTCAAAATCTAATGCATTATCATTTTTGACAATATAGTGTAAATAGTAAAATTCTAGTAAGATTTTAGTGGACCTGATTATTATTAGTTTTTTTTATTAATAAGCTTAAGTGTTAAGATTGGGGTAATGGCAATAGAATATATGAGTTATGATGGTCTCTTAAGACAACTGAGTTTTCCTTATTACATATATATATATATATATATATATATATAGTAAAGAGAGAGTGTTTTATATATATATATGTGTATATATATACATATATATATATATATATAACCCTATGTTCTAGTTACACATTTAAAGAGGCCACAGCTACCTGTTCATCTAGTTTGATGCTAGAGATAACTATTTGTTACATATAGTTCTCACTTTCCTAATCCTAGCATTAACTAAAGTTAGTGTGCATAAAAGACGTACTATTTAAAATGAAAAGTAATTACACGATACAAGGCAACTTGACCCATTTTATCTCAAGAAACTAGAAGACTTCTAAGCAAATTTGGCAACTCAAGTGGTTTTTCAAAACATCTACAAATTATTTCAGAAGAAAGTTAAGGGACCAATGCCTTAAATCCATATGTAAAATGGATCTCCAGTGTATGCATAAAAGAATCTTCAATACTTATCTTTGAACTACATAACTAAGGCTTATTATATGATTAAATTAGTGATTTTTATGTTTTTGTTCAAGATAAAGAAGAATACAATAGGATGAATAAGGAGTACAAAAAACAACCTGAGAAAAATAAAAACACTAAGATTAAGGATGAGGGGGTCTTTCAAATGACAAGAGGTCAAGCAAAAAATAGGCCAATTTTACCTACAGCTATTAAGATGAAAAGAAAATTTTAACCATACAGAATTCATGCACTACTTTCAAAAATATTCTGCTAGAAGGCTCGATTATGTTTATATATAAATTACATTTATATTCATAGTTGCCCTATGAATTTGCTTTGCAACTCAGGCCAAATGACTGGAACAGATAATATTAAAAGACAACTCTTAGAAGAAGGATATGCAGCTCCACTATTTGACTAGTACCCAAAAGTCTCAAAACTAAGGTCAGCCAATAAATTTCCACATAGAAACTTTGGTCATATGGAATCAAAACATCACTTGCCATATGGCAGAAGCAATCTACACTATCTTGTGATCAGGGTAACCATGCTCCAGAAGTTTATTTTATTTGCAATTCTCAGTGCATTACCAAACAAAAGAATTATTTGGTTCAAGGTTGAGAATAAACACCTTTATAAACCACACAATGACTATGATAGTGTACTGCCTTGTTCACCAAGTTCACAGGGACTGACATGTATTAGGTACTTAATAAATGTCTGTTAAATGAATGAAATGCCAGGTATTATACTATGAAAATAGCAGTATAAACAACTAAAAAGGCTGAAAATGGCTAGTATAGCAAGCAAAACAGAGAAAGCAGAGAGACAGAAGGCTGTTGTTTTTCTGTATGAGCCCTTTAGTACTGTTTAATTTTAAAGCTTATATTAGGTATTGTGCCCCAATTTTTACACATAAAATTCTGCATTGGTCACTTAAGTTTTTTTCTAAAACAACTTATAGATTTCACTAAAAATACATGAGTTGCCAGGGTGCCTGGGTGGCTCAGTCGGTTGAGCGTCCAACCTTGGCACAGATCATAATCTCATGGTCTGTGAGTTTGAGTCCCACGTTGGGCTCTATGCTGGCAGCTCGGAGCCTGGAGCCTGCTTCGTTCGGATTCTGTGTCTCCCTCTCTCTCTCTCTGCCCCTCCCTGATTCGTGTTCGCCCTCGCTCTCCTCTCTCTCTCTCTCAAAATAAAAAAAAAATTAAAAGTTAACAAATGAGAACTATGTGTTTATCTCTAAAGAAAGGTGTGGGAAACACTATTGCTTTTATTTTATATACTTCTACATATTTTAAAATTTTTTAGAAGCATGGCTTGCTTATGTCATTATTTTATTATAATTTGTTAAAACTTCAATCCTCATTATTTTTATTTTCTACTTTATACTAGACTGAGCTCTGTAAAGTCAGGGACAACATGTCATTTATTCACGATTATATCCTCTGCAACTAGTACAGTGCATGGAACACAATTAAGTGTGTGGTATTTACCAAATACATATATTTTTTGTATTCTCCGTATGTTCTGAATTGAGCATGCACTATTTTTTAAAAATTTTAAATCTTATTTTTATACAGAGAAGGCAGGAAAATATATAATAAATTCTAAGATGTCCATAAAAACACAGTTCTGATAAATTTCTGGCAGTTAAAGGAATGACCTTCAGCAGCTATAAAACTGGACCACTTGTTCTTTTTTTTTTCCTAATTTTTGATTTTTTAAACTTTTTTGAGAGAGAGCGTGCACAAGCAGAAGGAAAGGGAGGAAGAGAATCCCAAGCAGGCTCCATGCTGGAATTCAGGGCTCAGTCTCACCACTGTGAGATCATGACTTGAGCTGAAATCAAGAGTCAACGCTTAACCAACTGAGCTACCTGGAAGCTCCTGGACCATCTGTTTTTGTTTCCCAAGAGTTTAAGATAGATGGGCCACCACTTGGAAAACAGAGTTGAATAAAATTATGAATCCTAGAATCCTAAATTGCGATTTGGGAGCCAGAGATTATCTGCCCTCAGTAAGAGCAATGACTATGGCAACAGCCCTTAGGGGAATTTTTCCTTTGTTATAGAAAACCCAAGTAACTGGCTACTTCTCCATACCACTTCACCTATGGAAAAGGTGGACACATCTATATTGCAATTATTTTCTTTGGGAAACAAAGAGTTTCAAGGGAGAAAAACAAAACACATCTGTTTTTCTACATGATACAAAAATAAAATCTAAGGTAGCAGGAGAAACACTACAATGGTAGTAAACAGATCTTTATATACTGAGAAATTGAAATGTATGTTCAAAAAGCTAATCTTCAGTGAAGTGGCTTAACACTCAAGAATAGTACTGAAAAAATTTCTATTAATTGTAGCTACCCAGTTAGACACATGAGATATTACAGAAAAGAAGGCAGAATTAAGGTATCCTAATACTAAAGATTAATTTTTCACCTACTATCCCAAATTATACCTTAAATACCAAATTTGGCAGATATGTAATTAATTGACTGAAGTATCTAATTTTGAAAAAAGGCTTCATAATGGCTATACTGGCTCTATTATTTTTCCATCTTCAATCATGATTTGCAATCTGAATACAATCACATTTCCTTTATGTATAATGATGTTTTACCCATAGATTCAACGGCATTTCTGGTGAGGTTTCTACTAGCCCTCTCTATTCCCCTCAGCCATATTCTTAAACAGGTATCATGTCCCTTCTAGGGGCTTGAGATCAAAGCCAATGGAGAGTGAATGAATAGTAAAGGGCAAAATTTAAAAACTGCAAGACAGTAGCAATGAAATTCCAATTTGATAACCACCTAAGATACAGTCTACAATGGCCTACATAAACTTATATAGACAAACACCATTACAGCCCAATTTCTTGGCCCAAACAATAATCACAGAAGCCATTTAGTATGAAAATTTTTTAAATATCAACTAATTTATAGCATAAAAGTAAAAAATGTAAAGGTCTATACTACTCATGTAAACATCTACATTAAGGTTTTTAAACTGAAATCTAAAAAAGTATCTACCACAATCTCCTATGTTTTCATTTTTGATAACCTATATAAAACCTATATAACCACAAACTGAATCATCTCAGTAACAACCTTAAATCCAAGTGGTACCAACTTATTTCACTGTCCATTTTTGTTTGTGATCAGCTTGGCACCAAGGACTATTACTTGCCACAGAAGAGCCTTGACTATGAAAAAGACATATTGTGTGAAGCGAAGGTCAAATAACCTCATAGAATGTGATGTACAAATGGTTTCCCAGTAGTCAGAACAGAGAAAAGTGGCAAGATGACAGTTATCACAATCCACAGCAGTGTATGCATGTCAAACTTAAGAATCTATACCCTAATAGTCAGTACCATTTTCACATTGTTAAGTAGTGACCCATTTTTACAAGGCAATATCATTCATCACATTAAGTAATTGTTAATTTAGATTTTATTGCTTTGTATTTTGTTTGTATTTAACTTGCAACTTTCTTTTGGATGTATAGTTAGCTCTATAAAATTTTATATCTAAGAAGTTTATGCCTCGCTTAATGTTTACCCACATTAAATAACATGATATATATAATACTTTAAACACTGGAATTTGGGGCTCGCAAGAGGTTTTTTTTTTTTTTCTTCTAAAATAGGCCCTAGTTTACTGAAGTTTATAAACCTTTTTTACATCTGTATGATATCCAGACAAGCTGCCATAATTCACAAAACTTTGCACAATATAGGACAACAGTGCTAAACCTACAGGATGTAACATCCTATCTTCTTCCAGTGATCACATCCTTGCTTGGCAATCTCTCACATTTTGTCAGTACTAAAACTTACTAGGGCAAATAAACTGAAAGTTTCCCTCCATTAATCACTTTCAGCAACTATCCACTGAAGGATTCTTACAGGCTAAGAAGAAGGGAATAAAAAGCTCAACAGCCCCTCTGGTGCCTCTTCAAGGAGTATCCTAATTTAGTTGGGTGTAAATACATGAAAAAATAACACAGCTAACATACAAGTTTGGAACGACTACTGGAAATTCAACTATTATAGAAGTTGCAAGGAGAAAAGATTTTAGTCTTCTTCTCCCATCCTCAGACTATCCTAATTGCAATTTTAAGATATCCACAGAGGAGGGGCACCTGGGTGGTTCAGTCAGTTAAGTGGCCAACTCTTGCTTTCAACTCAGGTCATGGTTTGAGCCCTGCACTGGACTATGCACTGACAGTATGGAGCCTGCTTGGGGTTCTCTCTCTCTCTCTCTCTTTCTCTCTCTCTCTCTCTCTCTGCCTCTCCCCTGCTCATGCGTGCTCTCTCTTAAGATAAATAAATAAACTTTAAAAAAAAAAAAGATACCCACTGAGGAGCAGGAAAAACAGGAAAAGAAAAGAGGAAAAATAGAAGGGAAAAGGTACAAGAGATGCTAGATGAATTTACAGTAAATCAGAATGAAAGGAAGAATGGAACTAATATTTATGAATACCTTCTACATACAAGGTATATGTTAGAGATACTGTAACATCTTAACAGAACGACTTTATTGCAGCTTTATTGCAGCTTTATATCTACCTTTAAAGATCAGCTAAGGTTTAAAAGAAATTAAGTACTTACTACCCATCATTATACAGCTAGTAAGAGGGCAGAGCCAGGACCCAAGTCCTGATAAGCCTGGCTCTACAGATTTTCTACTATAATATACTGCTTCCTAAACCATAGTCAAGTTAGACAGTGCCTGGTAGGCTAGGCACATAGGTGCTAAGAGAAAAATACTATCAAAAAGATAGGTTCTCTCTCACCTCATGAAACTTACAATCTCAAATGGGAGATGAATTATATAATAATGTATTATTAAAAGAGATAATGCATGTAAAGCTCACACAGTTCCTGGCACATAAGAAATGCTCAAATATTAGTTGCTGTTATTACTACATACCAGAATTTTATATGGGCTACACAGAAGGGGAAATTACAGCAGAGGTTAAAGAGGTAAGAGACTACTTTTTTTTTCCTCCATGTTTGGATATTTATTCAGCAACTAAATCAACAGGTGGTTTCATGGAATAGATGTAAAGTAAGGAGAAAAAGAAATTAATGTGTATTCCTTAGAATATGGGGACATTCATAACCACTGAATTAGATATTTTCTTCCTATCTAATAAATTTGTATGGCAAAAGTATGACTAGAGCTATCTCCTAAGTCAGGGCAATGGAAAGGGGTCTTAGTAGGAGTGGCTCTTACAACTAGAGTTTGTTGTGTCAAAGATGCATGAGCTTCCCAGGGACCAGGTTGATGAAGTAGAAGGATAATGGAATCCCCCTTAAGATGGCTACTTTCTACCACAATGAGACCCAGTATTAAGAATTAAAAGAATGTTAAATGTTATGCCAAAGATAGAAACTGGGGTGTGAAGGGAAGCAAGTGATTAGTCAGAGAGGAAATAACAAAATGCCTATGGCAATGAACTGTGTAGCATGGGATGTCCCAAAGAGAGGATGTCCAAAGAATTCCCTGATGAACTCCAATTTAAAAATCTAATATTTAGGCACCTGGCACACATAAGTCACCAATCATATAAGAGTTGGCCTGTTTTTTTTCTGTAATCCCTTTTCCTATCCTTGCCCTAACTCAGTAAGAAGACCTGTGAAAACAGGTGAAAAAAATGAATCCTTTCCTTTGTCCCAATACAAGTTCCTCAGTCCTCGGTTGGAGGGATCAGGCAAACTTTGAGTTGAATAAGCAACTAAAGTTTTGGTACAGGGCTAAATTAGAATTTCTTAACCTAAAACAGTTTTAAAATCCAAAATAAGACTTATTCCTATAACTCTAAGTGACCAGAAAGCTATGAATATGCTCAAGCTCAAGCAGTCAGTCAGACAAGGGGAGGAAATAAATGGCAGAGCTTTTTTTTTTTTTTTTTTTAAAGTATTGGTTTCCGGAGTAGAATTCAGTGGTTCATCACTTACATATAAAAGCCAGTGCTCATAACAAGTGCCCTCCTTAATGCCCACCTCCCCTCCAGCAACCCTCAGTATGTTCTCTACAGTTAAGAGTCTCTTATGGTTTGCCTCCCTCTGTTTTTATCTTATTTTTTCCTTCCCTTCCCATATGTTCATCTGTTTTGTTTATTAAATTCCACAGGAGTGAAATCATATGGTATTTTTCTGATTTATTTTGCTTAGCAAAATACACTTTAGTTCCATCCACGTTGTTGCAAATGGCAGGATTTCATTCTTTTTGATGGCTGAATAATATTACTGTGTGTGTGTGTGTGTGATGTGCACACGAGCGCACACGCGTCTGTGTCTGTATTTTCTTTACCTATTCATTAGCTAATGGACATTTGGGCTCTTTCCATAATTTAACTACTGTTGACAGTCTGCTATAAACATCGGGGTGCATTTGCCCCTTCAAATCAGTATCTTTGTATCCTCTGGATATATACCTAGTAGTGTAATTGTTGGGTTATAGGGTAGTTCTATTTTTAACTTTTTGAGGAACCTCCGTACTGTTTCCAGAGTGGCTGCATGAGACTACTTTTTCTTATAGTGATAAGAAAGAGATGAAATGAAGAGGTAATATGTGCACTGGGTCTCGAATGACTTGAATTAATCTTCCAGAGGCAAATTTGAGGACTAGGGATGGTGAGGACTTAGAAAGAGTAGCGTGAGTAGAAGCATGGAACCAAAAAAGATTTCTATGTAGAGCATCGGATACACTTAGGAACAGCAGCTAGAAAGGTGGGTTGGGGTCAAATTAAAAAGAGCCAGAAATCCCCTAATAAAGTTTTACTTCATCCTACAGGCAAATGTAAATCATTAAAGGTTTTTCACAGTTATAGATGCCTTAAGGTCATTAAGTAAAGGTGTTCTTTTATAAGATGAAGAGAATAAATTCAGGCATATTACAAGGGCACTAGAAATAGAGTTAGCAAGATGCAACTTACATGGTAGTCAAAGTTATCAGAGGAGTATGAGCGATTCTATTAAAAAGAAAAGAAAAGGCACTGGGGTGCCTGGCTGGCTCAGTTGGTACAGCATTCGACTCTTGATCCCAAGGTCATGAGTTCAAACCCTACATTGGGCATGAAGCCTACTTATAAAAAAAAAAAAAAGAAAAGAAAAGAAAGGGAAAGACAACACACATACACACACACACACACACACACACACACACACACACACATCTGGTTTGGCAGGTTAGAAGTTATCACCTAAAAGGTCTCTCAACTTTCAAACTTCAATGGCTCAGAGAATAACACTGTCATTAACAGAAACAGAAAATGGGATAAAGAGATGAGTTTGAGGAGGAAGGAGATGATAGGCTCAGTTTTAGCCATGTTGAGGTTGAGTTCCAGGGGACATCTAACTGGCAAAATCCAAAAGGAAAGAGTGTAGGACTAAAACTAAAAATGAAAAGATATATATAAAAAAGGGTGGGTGAGAGGTAAGGGAGAGTCACCTACACAGAAGTTTTAGCTGAATCCATGAAATTGGTGAAAGCTACTGGACGAAGAGCAAGTAAGGTCATAGTCTCAAAGGAAACATCATACATTCACAAGTATGGGTGTAGTATTAACTCTGAGAAAGTAAGAATATTTTTCTTTGAAATATGCAAAGCAGAGAAAGAAAATATAGGTGAAATCACTAAGAACTACTGCAGTAAGACCTTTTTCTATAAAGAAGGGAGCAGGCTGTGTTAGATACTGAACACTAATGAAAAAGATTTCACTGTGGGGATTTAACTGAAAATCAAGGAGTCATTAAGAAGACTGTTAAAAGTACTCACCAAACTCCACACCCGAAAAACAAACAATCCAGTGAAGAAATGGGCAGAAGCCATGAAGAGACACTTCTCCAAAGAGGACATTCAGATGGCCAACAAACACATGAAACGATGCTCAGCATCACTCATCATCAGGGAAATACAAATTAAAACCACACTGAGATACCACCTCACGCCAGTCAGAGTGGCTAAAATGAACAACTCAAGAGACTATAGATGCTGGCGAGGATGTGGAGAAACGGGTACCCTCCTACACTGTTGGTGGGAATGTAAACTGGTACAGCCCCTCTGGAAAACAGTGTGGAGGTTCCTCAAAAAACT
>JAQQST010001811.1:0-11604 GCA_028646485.1 Cryptoprocta ferox
TGGCGCCGCTTAGCTTCCTGGGGTGGAGAGTTGTGGAGCTTGTAGGTGTGTATGCGCTTGCGTAGGAGGGGTGACAATGGCGTCACCCAGATCGCCAGTCGCAACTGTGTTCTCCTCGATCAGCAATCCTGTAGCCTTCCTTTGTCTCCGGCTTCCGTCCACTCCCCACTTTTACACTGTCCGTGACCACATCCTGAGGCAGGTGCCACCTCCCTCCTGAGTTTTATCTCCGATGTGGCTGCTTTTCCTGACTCCTCACTTCTGAGGGACTGCGGTTTGACCTGTTCTGACCCTCTGTGGGAGGGTCTCACTTAGCAGTGGCCGAGTGCCTGCCATAACCAGAAACGTTTTCGGGACCATGCTGCTGCTGACGCCCAGAGACTGCGACCGGGTGCCAGCTGGCCCCTGAAAAAGTTCATGGGATGGTGGAGCAGCAGGGCTTCCGGGATTATGGAAAATCACAACACACGTCTGGCACCAGGCTTCCCCCTTATAACACCCTTGTTCCAGCACCCGCTAATGTGGTTGTTCTCCAGGGTCTGCTGGGACATGTGGTGCGGTGGCCAAAAGCCTCTATCAAATGTCCTCGCAGCAGGGGACCCGCCTCTCCCCATGTCTCCTGTGGACCCCTCGGACCTCACTCTCTGTTCCTGGGGATTAGCGCTTCCAACCAGACTTCTGCCAGATATCCAGCTGCAGAGTTTCAGACTCTGCTCTCCCTCATTATAGAGTCTTGATGGAATTTAAACCCTCTTCTTTCTCCTTTCTCCCTTTGTAGTTCAGTCCCTTCGAATGTTTCCACCTCTCCGCTTTCTCGCCAGCTGCTTTTGGGGGTGGTTTCTCCCCTATCCTCTCCCCCTGTACATCGTCCTTCCACAAGCCAAAACAGCTCCCTCCTCTCCGGGGCTTCTCTCTCTCCCATTAAACCTCTCCGCGCCGTGTACCTGCTGAGTTCTGTGGTTCAGGTTGTGCAGATTGTTGTGTTAATCCTAAAATCAGGTGTCTAGGTGAGCAGGATGGTTTAGTGTTGGTCTGGCTGCATTTCATGGACGCGAGATGCAATTAAAACTTCCGGGCTATTCCCCTCTCTTGGCCCCTCTCCTCTACTGCCTTTTCTGTAGCCACATTAATACGCTTATATATTGAAGGGTGAAATCTGTGAATTAAGACTTCCTTGGGATATCCAGTTGAGGTCATCTGGATTTGGTGAGACCAAATAACACTGTTCGTATTGCCAGAATTGTTCCCGCATCACCCCAACTGAGGGCACCTACTGTTTTTCCCCATATGCAAACTCATTCGCAAATTGTCAACATTTTTTACATTGAATATCTTGACTGAGTTGGATTTATATTTTAAAAAATAAGCTCCTGGAATCACTGGAAAACATATTATTACCAGTTGCCTGAGCTGCTCAGCGTTCTCTATTTTAGCACGGGGTCCAGGGTCCAGCACAGTCAAAATTAAGAGTCACCAGGAGGGAGATCTAGACCCACCAGACCTTCTGTAAATGTTCATGGACGCCTTTTTACCCCAGGTCATACTCAGGCTACAGCGTAAGGCATGGAGACTCAGCCCTGCCATCCTGAGCGACTGCACAAGGTCAAGTCCTACTAGAAGCCTATATAATGCCTGTGCTGGCCAGTGGCGCCCCATGCTGGTCAGAGAGCAGCCTGCAAGACTCCATCTTGTGACCTCGCCTTCAGAGTGCAAAGTCAGGTGTGTGAACTTCCTCAGGTGTGGGAGGAACACGTGGCAGAAGGTCAGCCAGGAGGAGTTGGCCATTGTCACCCAGGGAGCTGAATGCATGCTTGAGGAGGTCCCAATGAGATCCACATCAAACAGTGTCTGTGCGTGTGTGTGTGTGTCTGTGTGTGTCTGTGTGTGTTTGTGTGTGTGAAAGAGAGAGAGAGAGAGAGAAATATCAATCCAGGAAGAGAAGGTTGGATCCCAAAGTGTCTACAGGATGACCTTGCATGGTTATTTTTCTGTGTTTTTCCCTGCTTGGTTTAGATGAACATACACTATTTGCATTTTGCCCAAGATCCTGCCCAATTTAGACTGAAATCAGCAGTTAAAATAGATTACATCTGTTCAAGTCCCTCAAGATCTAACACGAATTTATCCCTGTTGAACTCTTTCAGTTAACAAGTGCCATGTCATCACTCTCCTATGTGGAATAAAAAACAAAACAGATGAACATAGGGCAAGAGAAGAATAAATAAAATCAGATAAAATGACAGAGGGAGGCAAGCCATAGGAGACTCTTTAAAAATTTGTGTCAACGGTTTATATTTGAGAGACAGGGAGACAGAGAGACAGAGAGAGAGATACAGAGCATGAACAGGAGAGTGGCAGAGAGAGGGGGAGACACAGAATCCAAAGCAGACTCCAGGCTTTGAGATGTCATCACTGAGCCCGACTCGGAACTTGAATCTCTCGATCCCTGAGATCATGAGCTGAACTGAAATCAGAGTCATGACCGACGGAGCCACCGGGTGTCCAAGGAGAACTCTTAAACACGGGAATAAAGTGAAGGTTGCTAGAGGGGATGGGTTGGGGTGATGGGCTAAATTTGAAATGGACATTATGACGCGCTGCTGTGCATCTATGTGATGAAGCGCGAATTTCTATTCCTGAAGTCAAGACTACGCTAAATGTTAACTAACTTGGACTTAAATTTTAAAAATATAGGGGTTCCTGGGTACCTCAGTCGGTTGAGTCTGCCCAGGTCATGATCTCATGGTTCACGGATTCCAGCTCTGCGTTGGGCTCTGTGCTGACAGTTGAGAGCCTGGAGCCTGCTTTGGATACTGTGTCTCCCTCTCTCTGCCTCTCCCCTGCTCACGCTCTGTCTCCATCTCTCTCTGTTTATTTAAACATGTTATGTAATGTTTAAATATATCATTAAAACGATAGATATGCCTAAATCAATTTAAAGAAGATATTATGAAAAAATATCTCTTTCCTCCATAGGCTATGATATTTGAAAATCCAGAATTAAATCCAATTTCCTGCACAGAATTCAAATACTGACATTTGTTTCTACTAAGTGTGACACGTGTATGTTTCATGGAAACAGGGAAAAACAGTATTTACCTTTCAATGCCATTGGCAAATGATCGGATTGCTCCTCTCTGGCCCCCCCTCCCATAGGAGAAATTTAAAGATCATGGACTAATTCCCATTCCGCATGTATTTAGTCAGTCTCTCTCCTAAGAAATAGAATTATGACATAGAGCATCCATCCATACGCTGACCTTAAATACCACATTGATACCTAGGTGTCCATTTGAGACTTTTTCTGAGGTGTACAACCGAGGACCAAGATTGTAATGGAACTGACTGGAAATCTCTGTGCCTCCCCCCTCCCTGTGTGGAGGAGATTGGCAGATGGGGGATGGTAGCAAACTCTGAGGTGCAGATTACAGCGCTCACCCCAACAAGTGCCTTTCTCAATGCCCATTACTCATTTCCTTTCTCCCCCACCCCCATCAACCCTCAGCCTGTTCTCCGTATTTAAGAGTCCCTTATGATTTGCCTCCCTCCTCTCTGTAACTATTTCCCCCTTCCCCTCCCCTATAGTCTTTGTGAAGTTTCTCCTGTTCCACATATGAGTATCTACATTTGGTATGTGTCTTTCTCTGCCTGAGTTATTTCACTTAGCATAATACCCTCGAGGTCCATCCATACAAATGGCCAGATTTCATTCTTTCTCATTGCTGTGAACTAATCCACTGTATATATACACCATATCTTCTTGATCCCTTTGTCAGTTGATGGACATTTAGGCTCTTTCCTTAATTTGGCCATTGTTGAAAGTACTACTATGTACATTGGGGTACATGTGCCCCTAGGCCTCAGCACTCCTGTATCCCCTGGGGAAATTCCTAGCAGTGCTATTGCTGGGTCATAGGGGAGTTCTATTGCTAATTTTTTCAGGAACCTCCACACTGTTTTCCAGAGTGGCTGCACCAGTTTACATTCCCACCAACAGTGTAAGAGGGTGCCAGATTTTCCACATCCTCACCAGCATCGATAGTCTCCTGATTTCTTCATTTGAGTCACTCCGACCGCCGTGATGTGGGATCTCAGTGTGTGTTGATTTGCATTTCCCTGATGATGAATGGCGTTGAGCATTGTTTCATGTGTCTGTTGGCCATCTGGATGTCCTCTTTGGAGAAGTGTCTGTTCATGTCTTCCTCCCATTTCTTCACTGGACTATTTGTTTTTCGGGTGTGGAGTTTGCTGAGTTCCTTATAGATTTTGGAGAGTAGCCCTTTATCCAATATGTCATTTACCACTATCTTTTCCCATTCCGTCCGTTGCCTATTAGTTTTGTTGATTGTTTCCTTTGCAGCGAAGCAAGAAGTTTTCTACATTATATTAGGTAATGCCCAAATATGACTCAGTGAGTTTGACGGAAACTAAAATTCGAATGAGAATTCTGGCTGCCCCTCAGGGCATCTCTTTTTAATGGATGATATCAGATAAACATTAATATCATCGGACAGAATTTCCACGTACATGGCAAAGCCAGAAACACTTTGTCATCATAGTTGATCTTTTATAAAGTGTTACAAAAGATATTAGACAATTCTTATGTATGAACCCCCAGAAGAGCCCTACAAAGCTGACAGTATGATCTGCAGAATAGATGCATTACAGAAGGTGAGTGAGGTTAACAATGTAAAATGGCATCCACATGACGTGAATAAAATGAGTATTAGGAAAAGAGGCAGATTACTATGGTTTTGTCAGACGTGATAAGATCGTAATGGGGCAGTGTGCAGGGCCTGTATCAGGGGCCGGGGAAAGGGAACAGCCTCTGACCCAGGTCACACAAAGATTGCCTGGATGGTGTTTTGGGTGGGGCTCACCCTGTGACTTCCGTACTTTCCTCTTAGTGTAAGTGACATTGAATGGCCAACAGGTCGTTGCTCTGCCTTCTAGCTTCACAGATCTGCGGCGAGACAGGGGAGCACTCCCTAAACAATGCTCGGTAGGGGGAAGGAGCAGGCATGTGCTCTTCCTAAGGAAGGAAACCCTCTCTACAGACCTATCATGTTCCCTTTGGTCCTCCTCAGAGTTTCTCCTGAAGGAGAGAAGAAAGATAGCCTGTTCCTAAGGAGACATTTTGATCACCGCATGCCTGGCACATCAAATATTGCTGTTTCACGAAATCCTATGGACGACAGTAAATCTCAAACCCAGGCTTCCAAAAGGCAGCCAAGTGTGCATATCTTGAGGGAGGATTCTGACATATGCATATATGAGGCCTCAGCCATGGATATCATTATGGGCCAAAGAGAGGCTGAGGCTGCTTGCAGGGAATATTGGAGATATACAGGATCACATGGACATATTTTTTATTTTATTTTTTATTATTGACAGTGAGAGAGAAAGGGAGAGAGACACACACACACACACACACACACACACAGAGGGAGAGAGAGTGAGAGAGGGAAGGAAAGTGAGGAAAAGGGACTGGGGAAGGGGCAGAGAGAGAGAGAGAATTCATCAGGCTCTACACTGACATCACAGAGTGTGACATGGGGCTCAAACTCAGGATTTTGAACTCATGTCCTGAGCCGATATTTAGAGTTGGACGCTAAACCGACTGAGCCACCCAGGTACTCATTCACATGGAACCATTTTAATATGCATGTACGCATGCACTACAGCCAGGTTTGCCTCAGATTCTGAATGTCTAAGAAGACCTATGTCCTATCAAGCTCCTCTTTCCTGTCAGTGAATAAAACTTTGACAAAGTAAATAATTATAAATGATCTTCAAAGCTGAAGGAAAAATGCACACTATGTCCTATTTGGAAAAATTTTTACTAAATATGAAAAAAATGAAACAACTTCATAATAACATTTAATTAAAAAATGATGAAAGTGGGGAATATATTCCCCATTACAATTTCCACAAAAATACCACCCTGGAGTCTACCACATTTCATCTCAGGAGTAAACACTGTTCCAAATATGCAGAGCAAATGTTGGATCCTCAACTCTGAATCCCCAAATCGGACATATGCAAACCAAATACCTTTAATTTCATAGGATATATTTACATTCAGCCTTACAACCTATTAGTATAATTTCACTAAATTTCTTAGATGTATTGAAATAAAATACACTTTACACTCAGATGGGTAAGTATCATGAGAAATCCACATGACTAAAGAAAATTGGCACTCTCTGTTGGGGGAAGGGTTTATGAATAAAAATGACGCAAACGTGACATCCAAATATGATCAGGGCTCCAACTTAGTACATCTAGCCCAACAAGGGAATTGCGGGTTCACCATAAACAGCCCAACATGAAATGTGGCCTCAAATAAAGGGTCACCTCGTCAGGGTCAATGAGCTGGAGGTCAAGACTCCGGGGACATGAGATGTCTCACTATCTATCCCACTCTTCAGAGGAGGAAGAAAACAGCAAGGGGTTAATGAGGACTACAACTGGAGAAACAAACAAGATCCCTCAGATTTGTGTGACCTCTGGTCTCACGCCCCTGGCGTCTCCCAGCCTGATGCCCTCCGGCCCCACCCACAGCTTCTTCTGATCAGCCTGGCCTCACAGGATGGCAAAGGACCACTGCCCCACCCTTCCCGGCAGCAATCCACCATCTGCCCCACCCAACACCACACCCCTTCCCATTTCTCTCCACCCTCAGTTGGCGTCACTGCACAAGAAGGCCAGCCTGGCCCTCCACCTGGCCACCCTGCCGCCAGCCATTGACAGAACCACTCCCCAAGGAGAAATCATGAGATAGTGGGTGGGGGAGGGGAGGCGAGTGAGGCCAGGGGAGAAGCATGCCTTTCCCTCTTCTTCCTATATCCCTTGGCATGCACCACCGTTGGACCTGCTTGTTTCCATGAAGGATATTTCCCTTTGGTTTTCATGACTTCCTAGACAATCTCATGGATTTTCAATGGACGGGGTGAGATGATAGTCACTCAGCCATGACTGATCTGAAAAAAGAAGAGGCCATACTTAATGGAGTGACTTCAGCCCGTCCATTCCTGATCGACCTGGAGTACGAAGCTGACCCACCTGGCAGGACGAGACACCTGCACCTCTCTGAGTACATGGCCTGGACATGTCCATTCATCCCGGCTCTGGAGTATGCCAGATTTCAGACTCTCATGACACCCCATTGCCTCTCCCATTGCTTCTCTAGCCTCAGCCCCGGCCAGGACCTTCCAAGTAGGGTAGGACAGTTGTGGAATTGTCTGCAATGAGACATTTGACCACCTAGTTCACTGTCATCTGTCATCAATCGCTCATCTATCTATGTGTCTCTCTCTCCTCTCCTATCTGTCGTGTCTCCATCCCCTCTCTATTATCTATTGATTGTCCTTCTCATCCTTTCCCTTCTATCCGTCCTAATTCCTTCCTTCTGGACATGACGTGTGAATGAAAATGGCTTTGAGGGAAATGGTGATGGCAGTCTAATGCTTCTTTATTTCACGTCGATCGACCCTTTACGTTTATGGGCTTATTGTAGGAGACACAGAGAGAGCGCAGGGGAGGGTGAGAGAGAAAAAGAGACAGCGAATCCTTAGTAGACTCGGGGCTCAAGTGCAGAGCCAGACCCAAGGCTCACTCTCACCAACCCTGAGATCATGACGTGAGGCACGTCACGTGGCACAAGCTTCAATGACTTAGCCAACCAGGCGCTCCCTACATTCATGGAAATCGAATGCACCTCTTGCGTTGTCTTGCTCCCAGGACGATTGGAGACGCTCTTGTTATTTTGAAAGTAGAGGACACATGAACCCGTGTTTCACTCCTCCTTCCGAACAGTCGTTCTTCCCTAGGTGAGGATCCATGGCACCTATGCACATGTGAACAAATGCGTGATTCTACTGTAAGCGAAGGAAAATGACGGCGGACGCACACGAAAGAAACACAGGCCCATGAGGTCGTCTTGGGGCACATTTTATTAAAACGGGTAAAAGTTACACACAATTTAGTAATATCATTGAGAAATCAAAACGCACAAAGCATGTCAAATAGGCCCCAATAGGATTTTCAGAAAAAGGATATCATTGAAACATTCTACAACAAAACACTGCCTCTATTTCCCCAGCCCAGACTGCAATCATTCATCCAGTGTCCCCGAATCGAGGCATTCACAAACCCAATACACATTCATTGCATAGATCCTTTTGACGATGGAGTCGCCAACTTATTGCTATCCTTGCCCTGAGTTTCTTATCTAACGTATGGAAAGGAAACAAACGAGACCTTCTTGACTGATATGGACCATGGGACCTAAACCAAACATGATGTGGGCGCAAGTTTTTGTCCGTCCAGGTCTTTGGGGAATTGCTGGTTCACCACAAATAGCTCATGCCTGTGCCTTGTCCTCCGTTCCACGGCCACCTCGTCAGGGCCACAAGAGCCAGAGGACGTGGTCTTGTGTGACTCAGTAGGGAGCCTTTCAGAAGTCTCTTTCATTGTCCTCCGGAAGCAAAACCACACCCAAAGCCCTGACCCTGACGAAGAGCCTAAGTCAATGATACGACAATGCTACCTGTGGCACCCAGAGTTGAATGTGGAACGGGAAGGACGCTTGCTTCTCCAGAAGGTTCCTCTCCCACTGGACCCGAGAGAAACCATTTTCAAAGACAAATTCCGTTAACCAAAGTTCGTGGTTTCTGCTCCACGCGATGGGAAGCTTCCACACGGAGGGTCTGAACCCTTTTATTTCCTGTTGCCTTTTCAGGGCCCCACGCTGAACTTGCTTGTCCCCCATGGAAAAGGAATATCTGAAATTCGGGTGAACAATCGAATTCTTTGAGCTTTCTAGGCCGCATGCTGAAATGCAGTGGCATGCGGTCACTGCTCCTGCCTGACCCCACATCAATCAGACACCGGGGTTCAGTGCCTTTGGAATTAGTCCCTCCGGTCCTCAGGAACATTGAGAGCCATGTCTCTCATCAGTCTCTGGTCTCAGAATAAATACGCTTCAACACTAAAGAGTTCTTCACCTAGTGAGGAGTTCATAATTACTACGAACAATTAGGAACTCATAAGAACAAAGGTAGTTTAAAATTAAACAGAGCATGAGGAATTCATTGGTGGGACCTTCAGTGTAAGTTATTTTCACATGAACCCAAGGTGTTCAGCTTTGTATCTACTCTCCATGCCTGACTGGCCACTCCCTATGACCCTCTCAGGCTCTGATTGGCCCCCAATTCTCCTTGTGCTAATGGAGGGGAGAAATCCTCCAAACATCCAGTCATAAATGCAAACCGCTCCAATAACATCATCATGGACTGTGAGCCTAAAAGCTCAGGATTCTCCACGCCATGTGGAATTCCATATCCCGTATAAACAGCCAAATCCATGGTTCCCTCCACATGTCCATTTCACACACACCGACAATACACAAAATATGCCCTACGAGGGGCTGTGAGTGAGTGTGGGTGAGTGTGCTCGAGTGTAGGCGTGTACATCAATGCCTGTAGTGAGATCCCTGGACTGATTCCAGAGATCTCTGTCCCTTCTTGTTCTTCCTCCTGGTAGCTCTGGCTCTTCCTGGGAGACAAGGGACTTTGTCGATGCCTGTTGCCCTCTGAGGTGGGATGTCCCTTGCTGAATTGTTGAGCCGGGAGGTGTTTTGTTCACGATGTTCCTTTCCCATCTCCTCTCTGTATTTGGACTGGTGAATCAGGACGGCATGGGCGGGAAGAGCCAATTCTATGTTCCTGAGGTTGAATTCAGACTTGGGACGGTGGCTTTCCTGGAGGACTCTCCACTGGTCCAAAGTGATTAGTCGTCCTGATGTCTCTTCCACGTGATCCTCCAACACAGGATCCTTGATGTCGGGGTCTGTTTCAGGTCCTCTTTCGGCCACAGACGTGTCTGCGTGGCCAGCCTGCAGGGGTGTGGATTCCCCATCACCTGGCTCACTCCCACGTTCTCTTTCCAATTCAGTCCTCTGGATGTAAAAGAGGACATAGGCATGTTGGCTCAGGGCAGAAGTCACATCACTGGCGGTGACCTTGGCATCATCCATCTTGTACCACTGGCCATTCCCAGCTTTGATGTAACAGAAGTAATGTCCGCGGTGACCATTCCACCCGGCGTGCACCAGCACGGCATAGAGAACGTAAATCATGGATCCCGCCTTCTGCTCAGACATGTATTGTTGCATGTCCAGGCACTCAGGATATTGTATTTCCGTAGTCAGTTTGCTGCCCGTGAAATGGGAGAATCGTTTCAATACCAGCATTAGGACCTTGGGGCAAGTGTACAGAGTCAACGTCTTGGAAGCGGGAACCTTGTCTAGGCAGGTACTACAATGATAGGCATTTTGACCATCCAACTGCTCGGGCTTTACCAACTGTTGCAAAGCTTGGCTCACACTCTGAGCTGCCCTGATATCCAAGCTAATGTCCAGGTAAGGGTCGAAAGTGCTGGAAACGCCCTGGCAGTGGAGACACTGGATTTGAGACCTCCAGAACCCTCCAAAAGTTTGCCGGATGAGGGTGGTGTCATCAGCCTGAGGCTCTGACGGCTTGACCTCCCGCAAACACGCTTGGTGCATTGCATCCAGAGTGAACATCAGAAACTCATGGGCATCTTCCTGCCTGTGCGTGTGGAAGGCAGCGAGCAGTTTGCGTGGAGGCCAGATCACTTCTCCGGGATGGCAGAGGGCCCTGGTCATGTGATCCTGCAGAGCACACAGCATGCAGAATGTCTGTTTCCCACAGAATCGGGAGTGTTCCTGGGACAGCATATAGCTGGCGAGGGGTGGCGTGTGTGTCAGACACTGCAGGGCTGCATTCACGTAGCAAGTGTTTCCCATGTTCTCCAGCCCAGCTCCAACCACAGAAGGTCCCCTCCAACTCACAGGTTTCTTTGTGGGAGCCAGCCGTGTGGAGGTGGAAGCCAAACCATGAGGCAGGTTTCCGAGTATCTGCGATGATGGTGATGGCCTCTCATGCAGAGTGGGCTCCATGTGGACTTCAGCACCCCCTGTATTTGATGAGCAAGAGTTGAGTTTTCGAAAGACATGGAATTGAATTTTCTGTCGTATGTGGGGAGATGTAGCTTCCATGTCTCTGGAATCAGCTTTTCCAGGATCGCCTATGTGGAGCCTCAGCTTGCAGATGGATGCTTCTCTCAGGAGGCTAGTCTCAGAATGACAGCTGTGGCCCTCTCCTCAGCTTTTGTAAGCTCGCCCCACCCACCCGGCTAGGAACATGTCAGCCAATCAGCTACGAGCTGGAGATTGGATAAAGGGTCTTAGGGTGTGGTCACTCTTCTGCAGAGAGACCACTCAGCCCAGCCTAGCTCTTCCCCCTCCCTCCCTCAAGAGACAGAACCACATCTCAGCATTTTCTCCACCACCCTCATTTCCATTGCTCCCTTTCTGGACAGTCTGACTTGAGAGTTTCCAACTTCAGAGGAAATCCATTCTGTGTATCCACTTTGCGTTCAGAGTAATGTCAAGTGAGTCAATGAGTATGGGAAAATTTTCGTTTTCTGGAATGTGGAGGATCATTTTCCAAAGGGAGCTCAGGTATCATGTTGGAAGACCTTTTTGTCACCAGCCAGAACCTATGTAGCTCCACCAAA